>WNWK01059870.1:0-10080 GCA_009830355.1 Cherax destructor
GACAGGGTTCCAGTTCAATGAAACTTCCATTAATGTGCACATTATTTAACCAGTTTCTACCTATATTTACTAAAGTTAGAAGTCAACATAAGGTCAAATAAGCATTCAGACTTCTTGTATGGATGTTAATAATATGATAAAATAATGGATTGCACAGGCAAGCCAGGAGCTGAGTCTCGACCCCTGCAACCACAATTAGGTGAGTACACCTAATCACAAATTACAAAGATGGGAATAAAGAGAGGTAGAATGATAGGTAATATTGATCACAAAATGTAATTCAATGATAACTTAATCTTAGAAATGATAACATTGCACAATGATGGTGAAGACAACCTCCCACACCCAACCACAATACATATATACATATACACATACACGGACTATACATACATACATATATACACATACACACACACATACACATATACATACACACAAAAACTAAACTATGTTGCAATGACAATGAGATAAATCACTGTCCGACTTCTTTGGGTCATCCTAGGTAACTCACATGTTACTATGTATGATACTATGTAAGTGTGGGTGTTTGTTCAATTGTACTTAGATGAACTGGTACCACACGATAGCATCCTTAGGTCTCTTCTATATCTGAGAAACACCGACGAGATGAGTAGCATTTTGTCCATGAAGCTTGAGTAGGGAGTCAGCTGATGTTGTTTACACCAGCCAGGGACTTGTAGACAACCACGATGACTAGGTTTTTGATTCTCGACCTTTATTGCTAGTACTTCAACTACATCATTTGAGGCATTTAGTAGTTCTGAACATAAAGTGACTCTGGATATACAGGCCAACCCCTTTTGCCTGTTCACTCTGTCACACCTGTATAGGTTGTAGCCCGGGATCCATATTTCATTGTCCAAGTGATCTCTTATGTGGGTCTCTGTGAAAGCCGCAAACATAGCGTTTGACTCTGTAAGCAGTCCACGAATAAAAGGTACCATGTTGTTTGTTGCTGGCTTTAGACCCTGTATATTAGCAAAGATGAATGTAGTTGGATTGGTGGTAGGGAGGGGGCCTTTTTTTCTTGGCTCTAATATCTGTTGTAATATAGTGGAGGCCACTGACTGTGATTCCACTCCAGAAATGCTTTCAGTTGGTGTACAATTTCTGTCATTTCCTGCCAGCTTTCTTTCCTTCCTGGCACTAAAAACCTCTCTCTCTCCGGGAGTGGCTGTGGCTGATTTTGCCATGGTCTGGATGGTCTGTGTCGCCTCGTACCCTTTAGGTGGTATGCCTGGCAATATAAGTTATAGCACTGTCTTTCCTGAATTGATGTGGGCACATTTCAGGGTGGAAAAACTTACAGGACGGGAGGTTGCATTTGCCTGTTTTCATGTGGGCACGGCATTTTCTGGGGTGATCATAATTGCATACCCATCTTATTTCCCAGATTTTCCATGCCCAGATACCAAGTGCATAATATTCACATAGGCTGGTTTCCGTTTGCCCTGGTGGTTTGAATATGTTGAACATAATAATTTATTAATTGTGCAAGCAACTAATTGAGTGAGATAACAATTTAAAACAATTAATTGCATTGCAGTTACAGTTTACGTGGTCATAATAATGTAAATGTTATAGAAACAAGTTAGCTTAGTATGTATTATTCATAACAGGTTTTTACATTTAAGTGATTAATCAGGTTTTTACATTTAAGTGATTAATCAGGTTTTTACATTTAAGTGATTAATCAGGTTTTTACATTTAAGTGATTATTCTACTTTGTTGGGAATCTTTGATATTGAGCATTTAGGTTTGGGTGAGGAGGTTTTTTTTAGCATCGTTTTGAATTGGGGTACAGGCAGGGTTTCTTTGGCAATAACAGGTAATGAATTCCAAATTTTCGTGCCTTTTATATGCATTGAGTTTTTACATAGTGTTAGATGGACACGGGGAACATCGAGGAGTGATCTGTGTCTAGTGTTATGCCCACAATGCTCAGCATATTAGGGGCTTTGGCATGGACACCTCATGTATACCTAGAACTATGTAGCACAACCTTGTATCATGTCAAATAAAAATTATTATTATTATTATTATTATTATTATTATTATTATTATTATTAATGTTGATTGGGGCACTTCATTCCATGCACTTCTAGCATAGCTGATGGCATCTGCAATGTTAAATTTTCTCCAGAAGCTTGGACTGCCGGTTGGAGTCAGAGTCCATTGATGCAACTAGTTTTTTATAACTTTTTTGTGTAGTTACACTTGAATGTCTTAATAACTCCCCGGTCAAGTGGTTGAATCATAGATGTTGTATTTGAAGTAAAAATACAACTTTTTCATAATGGGGTCACATCCAGCAAAGCTTGTGGATGAGTACGGGAATTATCAAGAATGAAGAGAGCCTTGAATGCAAGGTTCTTGCTGTGCAGTAAAAACTTGACTTCAGGAATAAAGTGATGCTTAAACCAGTCAAAATAAATATTTCCTCTGTTATCCATGCTGACTGGTTTGACCTCCAAATTACTGGTAAGGTGTTTTATCCACACCTTTCAAAGCACGAGGATTCTTAGGAGCAGTAGATAACCATGGCTTCACACTTGAAATCACCTGATGCATTACTACAATGGAGCAAGGTGAAGCGATCCGTTGCCTTGAAGCCCGGTGCACTTTTCTCTTGCTGACTAATATAAGTTCGTGTTGGCATTTTCTTCCAGAAAACACTTGTCTCGTCAGCATTAAACACTTGATGTGGCTCATAGCCATCCTCAGAAATAAGTTCCTGAAATTAAGCAGGGAAATTACTTGCTGCTGTATGATCAGCTGAAGCACTTTCACCAGAAAACTTAATATTATGTAACTTATTATGCAACTTAAAGTTGTGGAACCAGCCTGTGGTAAACATACACTCGTTTTCAGGCCTTCCTTCCTTATCACACACTGCTTTAAACAACTGTAAGGTCTTTTCCCTAATTAAGAGGAAATTAAGTGGTGCACCTTTCTTTGTTTTCTGTTCGATCCATTCAAGCAAAAAGTTTTCTGTTTTATTTACTTGTTGGGACCTACGTGTCATTCTTTTCATGAGGTCACATTTTGGGTTATTCATTACACAAAACTCGTATATTCGCCCCATTCTTCCTAATTGTACGAACTGACGCTTCATTAAGGCCATAGGCCCTCACTATATCCACCACACGTGAGCCACTCTTAACCCTTAAACGGTCCAAACGTATACATATATACGTTCTTACCGCTACTGCCCCGAATATTTCGATTTTTTTTTCTAGAAATGAAGAGCACATTTTTTAAGTGTTATAGGATAAAAAAAAATCTAGGGTCAGTAGTTACCGAGATATGAGGCAGAGAAGTTGGCACTGGATGCTCACCTGACAGCAACAGGAGTCCTGCCGCTTGCAGAATTGTTGCCGATATACCTTTTCTCTTTTTTTATTTTATATAATTTTTATGTTCTGACAGTAATATTAGGTACTGAAATTGTACTCAAATAATAATAATAATGATAGTGCATAATAATAATAATAATATTAATAATAATAATATTAATAATAATAATAATGATAGTGCATAATAATAATAATAGTGCATAATAATAATAATAGTGCATAATAATAATAATAATAATAATAATAATATTATTATTAATAATAATAATTATAGTGCATAATAATAATATTAATATTAATAATAATAATTATAGTGCATAATAATAATAATAATAATAATAATCATTATAATAAATTTCCCTTGAAGCATTATGTAAGATATGTGTCACTGCCTTATCTCATCTGATCTCCACTAATGATGACTGGTGACATTTGATGAGGGGTGAGGGTAGTCTTATCTCTTCTTATGAGTCCAGTAATTACAGTGATGACATTTGATGAGCTTACACTGCTTTGCTTTATTTGTTACTCAAACTTGTCTGTCTGTGTGTCTGTCTTTCTGTCTGTCTGTGTGTCTGTCTGTGTGTCTGTCTGTGTGTGTATGTCTGTGTGTTGTCTCCTTTCTGAGAGATAGATACAGACAGATGGATACAGAGACAGCCAGCCTGCCAACATCACTTTCCACTTAAAAGGGGAGTGTTAATATGACATGACATCAGTGACTCCTTGGTGTTTGCCGCAGTGTTTGTTCTAGGGCGCTCAATTTAACTGGTGCTCCCACAAGGTACTAAGGGTCCCAGATTTTTTAATATGGCACACACCGAGTGTTAGGACCCATTGTATGCTGACCAGGCATCTGAGGCCAATCGTGCCAAATTTGGAGGCATGAAAAATAAAACGCAAATATACGTTTGGGGCAGTAGCGGTAAGAACGTATATATACGTTTGGACCGTTTAAGGGTTAAGCTTATCTAATATCTCAATTTTCTTTGCAATTCCCTAGACTTGAACACTTAAACCTTGTTTTGTCACTTGCTGGAACACTTGTATGTTACTGGGTGCCATGATTGTTTGGGAATTTATGAAAATGCAATGAAAATGAGAAAATGTATGTAAATAAACACAGCGAGCTTCCCAATTATTGTCATCTTGCACGTGTATGAACCAAACTGAATGCTGGGAGGATGCGTGGGTGGGTGAGTTTGTGGGGGATAGCAGTAGGACTCCCCACTAACTCAATGGTTTAACCCACCGGGCGACCGCATGCTCAACATTTTTTTTTTCCCCTCCCGCGAACCGTGTAATATCATCTTTACGGCGTGTTAGATAATAATGTGCCGCAATTCTTCAATCGTGCAATACCCATAACGGCAACATAATCTCGTGCAAAATGACGATCTACTGTGTATATTGAAACAGCGTGTAAGGGAGGCGTGACATGCCAGTCTTTTCTGAGTAGAATGAGAAGGAAATGACAAAGTATCATCAGGTAATGGTCTTGGGCATTAGTGTGGAACCAGAGTTGGTCTGACGTGGGACAGGCAGATGATCTAAAAATCGCCACACTGTAGAGGGAAAAGCCGGAAGCATGGTCAATGAAGTGCAGAGGTCAGATGTATAAAAGTAGTCAGGCAGAACCCGACCTGGAAGCTGGTGACGAAATGGCACCAGCAGAGGTACAGGGACATTAGAAGCCGAAGAGTGGTCAAGTAATGAGGCAGGGTCGGAACAGGGTGGGTATCAGAAAAGCCGAGGGAAGCAGGTTCATGAATTTGGACTTCATGGTTATGTCACTTCTTTCTTTTTGCTTTTTAGAAAAAATAAAAATAAAATAAAAAAAAAAGGGGGAACATGGAGGAATAGCTCCTAGGAGGAAGGAAAGGGCTGCAAATCTCCTCCATGCCCAAGAGGACCCAGACTGCACGTAGTGCAGATACAGCATGGAACCCTTGCTACCCAGTGACTGTAGTGGTTGAGGTTAGAAAACCCAGAGTAACAATAACAATGTACTCCAGGCCCTAATAACAACAACAATAATAACAACAATTATAAATGACTTAACCAAACAAACAGTATTCAATCCTCCTACTTCCACCCTTACATTCCTTTTCCTAATTCATTATATCATCCAACTTATAAACCAACCTTCTGGAGGTTTGACAACTCTGCTGGAACCCCGGAGAATTGGAGGGTTTGCGCTGTCCTGAGGTGCCTCCTCTCTTCTCACCCGGCTGGTTCCTTACAAACCTCCCAGGAGGTTCTTCCTGTATGCTAATCTGCTCTTTAAGTTTATTACCATTATTATCTGTTGTGGCCAGTTCCTCTAAACCACTCCTTACTGTTTCTGGTACTATTGGAATCAGTGGTTGCCTCACTCCTAAACCTTGGCATGAGCTGATCTATATGCCTTTTCCATATCATGTTACCAAACCCTCTAATTAACACTTTGTAATTCCTAACCCCTAATACCTCCACATTTTTCCTTCTACCCAAGGGTCACCTTTCCAAAATTCCTTGATACACAGCATCATCAACCTTAAAATGCTTCACCACTCTTGAAAGTCACCAGCAGGCATGTTAGACAATGAATTGTCCTCTTTAACATGACATTTGAACAGCCGATACAGGGACTTTGAAAGTCCTATGAAACATCATTTCTGCTGGTGTCTTATTAGTGGAGGAATGAACAGTTTTCCTATGGTTATATAAGAACCTACATAATCTGGTATTGAGAGATCCTTTTGTAAACTTGTGTAACCCTTCCTTCAATGTCCGTACCGATCTTCTGCCAGACCATTTGATGATGGATGGTATGGGGCTGGAGAATATGTTCAATACTATTCTTACTAAAAAAAGCTCTAGTTCTTGGGATACAAAGTAAAGCATTATCTGACATAACTATGTCTGGTAACCCAAAATTACAAAGGATTTCCTCAGTAACTCAGTAGTCACTGTGGATGTCATGGAACTAGTGACTTGCACATCTAAGAATTTTGAAAAAGAATCCACAATTACCAAAAATATTTGCCCTCAACTGGACCTGCATAGTCTATATGCACTCTAGACCATGGTTTCCCAGTGCTGGGCCAAGATAGGACAGGAGATGAAAGTGGCTTAAAATTCTGAAAACAAATGGGACAACTTTTGTCACTTCTGCAATTCTTGGTCCATCTTTGGCCACCAGACCCACTGCCCTAGCTTCTGCTTTCATAGCATTGATACCATTATACCTATATGCAGATGCTCCAATACCTACATCTCAACTTTACTGGCACTACCACTCTGTTCCATACAATAATGCATCATCATGAACATCAGATCTGATTTGACTGAATTATAGTCAGATAAAAATACATTATTTTTACCCCAACCATATTTAACATTATTTACTACTTGGGAAAATACAGCATCTATCCCAGTTTCCTCTTGATTTTGTCAAATGATAAATGTTGGAAATCGATGGACTCGACTAATCTTATATATTCTGAAGGTGTACCTGACTCTAAGCTGTGATCTTCAATAGGTAATCTACTAAATGCATCTGCAATAACATTTTCCTTGCCAGCCTTGAATGACAACTCATAATCATACTGAGCTAATAACAGAGCCCAACGCTGAATTCTGGCATTTGCATTTACTGGAATATGTTTTCCTTTTCCAAACAACCCTAGCAATGGTTTATGATCTGTGCGAGCAACAAACTTTCTCCCTAGCAAAAATATCTGAATTTCTTAACAGCATAAACCAAAGCTAGACCTTCTTTATCAAGTTGAGAATAATTCTGTTCTGCTGGAGAAAGTTTCTTACTAGCAAAATACACAGGTTTTTCCTGGCCATTTACTACCTGGATTAACACACATCCAACACCCACAGAAGAAGCATCAACCTCAATTATTAATGGATGTTCTCCCGTAAAATTAGTCAACAAAGCTGAACACACTAATTTTTTTTTTAATCCTTTGAACAGCTTCCCTTCCACTGTAGACCACTCAAATGTAGCCCTTTTTTAACAAATCATACAGTGGTGCCAAAATTAAAGAAAAGTTCTTAATAAACTTACAATAATATGTCACCATCCCCACAAAAGACTGAACTTCCCCTACAGGCGTAGGTGAAGGTAAATTCACAAGAGCCTCCACCTTCCGAGAAGAAGGTTTAATACCTTCCCCTGAAATTTCATACCCCAGATATTCAATAGATCTGGTTTTCAACACTGACTTATTCTTATTTAGTACTACATTATGCTTCTGTAAAATACTCAACACCTGCCGGAGTCTAACATCATGCTCAGCTTCTGTGGCACCACATATTATGATATCATCTAAATAGGATGGGAAATAAATTTCTGGAATATACCAGGAGATGAGGAAATTCCAAAGGGTAATCTCTTATATTTAAAAAGGCCCCTGTGGGGTATTAATTACTAACAGTTGTTGGCTCCTCTCATCTACAGGTATCTGTAAATAAGATCCTTTAAATCTAATTTTTGTAAATATTTTACCTTTACCTACTACAGACAATAATTCCTCAATCCTGGGTAAAGGATATCTTTCACAATGAATTTGCTCATTTACATATTTAAAATCCCCACAAATTCTCATAGACTTACAGTCAGCCTTCAGTACTGGCACAATAGGTACAGACCATTCACTATGCGATATAGGCTCAATAATGCCTTTCTGCACTAGTTTTTCTAATTCTTCCTCAATCATCTCTTTGTGAAAAAATGGTACTGGGCCTTGCTTTCACAAACTTAGGGACAGCATCACTTTTCACATGAATTTGTGCCAATGATTCTGGAGATAGGTTTACTAGAATCTACCCTAAAATTATCTAACATTTCTTCAGCACTGTCTAGTTTGTTCATTTTGGAGATTCATCCAATCCAGCAAGGTAAATCCCTACCTTTTTCATGAGGTCTTTCCACACAAGTTACTATTATTGGATTTCACCACATAAAACACTTGTGACACCTCTAATTTATTATATCTTACCGGCAAAACCACCTGTCCCAGAAGGTTTATTTTCCCATTATCATATGCAGTTACCCTCCTAGAACATGGTTCAATGAGCCCCTTTACTGCCTCTACCCAGTCTTTGGATAAAGTCGAGATGGACGCCCACTGTCAATCTCAAAGGGTACCTGTTTATTGTTAATGATAAACCCATATTTTCGCCTTCATGGAAAACACACTATCCTCTAAGGCATATAAGTCATCACTTCCTCATCTGCCGAACTATCACCGCCATCCAGCACCTTAATTGACTTTGTTCTAGGATATCTCGGTGACTGCTGTGTCCTTGCTGTCCTGTTTTTTCAATACTCGATTTTGATACAGCCTTAGGAGACACTTTTGAAAATTTCTCACTACACACTCTTCTCAAGTGGCCTTCTTATGACACTTATTACAGAAAAATCTTTAAACCTACAAGTACTACTACTGTGCTGGAACCCACAATGTTTACATTTCACAGCATTAATCACTTGACTGCAGGAGCAGAGTTCTGATCTGTAACAAATGCCTGTTCCAAGTTCAAAGTTTGTCAAATAGTTTGCAGACTGCACACTTTGGGAAATCCAAATTTTCTGCTAAGTGAGGAAAATACATTCATCCACCACCGCCATAAACAACTGGTCCCTCACTCCTGGGGTCAAATTGTCCCCCAAAGGTCAGTTCACAGCCAACGCTTTTAAATCTGTATATAATTCATGCAAGGACTCACCCTTCGTTTCTTCCTCTGTGAAAACCAACAAACGCGGTAGGTGGTTTCCTTTTAATAACTTTTCAATTTCCACGACTGTCGTCGTAACCCTTTTGGGGTGGTAAATCCCGGAGCACACATTACCTAAAACATGGTTTCTGATCCCATGGACACTAGCAAGAAATTCCTCTTGTTATCTTGCTCTTTAATTCCCCAAGTGAGGGGAAATTGGCTTCCAACAAGCAGCCAGGCTCCAAAGAAATCTTCGTGGGTCGAAAGGTTCCAACCCCTTGTGCTGCCATGCTGCCACTTGTTTCTGCTGTATCACCGTTCTGCTGCAATGTCCTCGGCTGGCAATATCCCCACTACTTCCCGGCCACAGTGGCCCACTATCCTTGGCTCTGATGATCCCATCCTCGTCACCCTAGTGGTTGTAGGTTAAGAAACCCAGAGTAACAATAACAATTATTTCCAGGGCCGCTCCATAACAACAACAACAATAACAAAACAATTATAAAAAATGGACCAAACAAACATTTTTCAATCCTCCTACTGCTCCCCCCCCTTACAGTGACCACATTACCAAACTCAGAGAGATGTTTTGGGTCTGCCCAAATGAGATACACCTGTATGGGAAATTGCATCATATTTAAAGACAAGAACAACCAATAAAAGATCCTTCTCAAAAAAACATGTCAACATGGTATGACAAACTGGGAAAATAAGATCTGTGGGTTTTGGAAGGGGGCTTGAACGACAGCACCTAGGGTGCTAGTGTTGTCCCCGGAGGATAGTTCTCCTGGGCGGTGCTAGTGTTGATGGAGGACAGTGCTCCTGAAATTTTGTGTTGTCCCAGAAAACAGTGCTCCTGAGGGGCTAGTGTTCCCTGGGGGATGTTCTCCCCGGGGGTGCTAGTGTTGTCCTGGAGGACAGTGCTCCTGAAGGGCTAGTGTTGGAGATGGAACAAAAGGGGTTGTTAGCCTAGTGCCGAAGATAG
>WNWK01059871.1:0-10080 GCA_009830355.1 Cherax destructor
TGGTGGTGGCTTATGGCTGGATATGGTACTCTCCCTCACAAACTGGCTTACTCGTTCAGAATTTGCAAAACCCGGTCAACCCTCGTAGGTTTTAACAAATTAACACTTAGCTGACCAGGAGATACTGTAGATATTGTAGACTTCTTGGATGTAGGTAGCTGGTAACGTGGTCGGTCTGGAGGCTGTTTGCTTGCTTGTCGTCGTCTATCTCTCTATAACAGCGTAATCGATAAAAATTACGGCACACCGCTGTCACCACTTATTGTGTGGGTCTTGGGAGAGATATTTAGGTAGTCAAAGACACTCCTTGTTGGATGGTTACGGTATATTTACGGTCTGTGAAGGAGAGAGCCCAGCCACGTCTGTCCAGCAGTAGGTCTGCCACTTCTGAGAGTGTGCGCCTATGCGTGGCTATGCACATGCGCTGAGCCTCTGACGTCAGCGGGTATCGTGACGTCACACGCAAAGGGACCAGCTGTATAGCTGATACACTACACAAGTGTATATATAATACTGACACGACAACTCATCCCTTAACCCACTCACCCATTAACCCACTCACCCATTAACCCACTCACCCATTAACCCACTCACCCATTAACCCACTCACCCATTAACCCACTCACCCATTACCCCTCTCACCCATTAACCCACTTACCCATTACCCCCTCACTCATTAACCCACTCACCCATTAACTCACCCATTAACCCACTCACCCATTAACTCACCCATTAACCCACTCACCCATTAACCCACTCACCCATTAACTCACCCATTAACCCACTCACCCATTAACCCACTTATCCATTAACCCACTCACCCATTAACCCACTCACTCATTAACCCACTCACCCATTAACCCACTCACCCATTAACCCACTCACCCATTAACCCACTCACCCACTCACCCATTAACCCACTCACCCACTCACCCATTAACCCACTCACCCATTAACTCACTTACCCATTAACCCACTCACCCATTAACCCACTCATCCATTAACCCACTTACTTATTAACCCACTCACCCATTAACCCACTCACCCATTAACCCACTCACCCATTAACCCACTCACCCATAACCCACTCACCCCTTAACCCACTCACCCATTAACCCACTCACCCATTAACCCACTCACCCATTAACCCACTCACCCATTAACCCACTCACCCATTAACCCACTCACCCATTAACCCACTCATCCCTTAACCCACTCACCCATTAATCACCACATTAACTCACCCATTAACTCACCCATTAACTCACCCATTAACTCACCCATTAACCTACTCACCTATTAACCCACTTACCTATTAACCCGCTCACCCATTAACCCACTCACCCATTAACCCCACTCACCCATTCACCCACTCACCTATTAACTTACCCATTAACCCACTCACCCATTAACCCATTAACACACTTACCTATTAACCCACTTATCCATTAACCCACTCACCCATTAACCCACTCACTCATTAACCCACCCATTAACTCACCCATTAACCCACTCACTCATTAACCCACTCACCCATTAACCCACTTACCCATTAACCCACTCACCCATTAACCCACTCATCCCTTAACCCACTCACATATTAACCCACTCACCCATTAACCCACTCACCCATTGACCCACTCACCCATTAACCCCTCACCCATTAACCCACTCACTTATTAACCCACTCACCCATTAACCCACTCACCCATTAACCCACTTACCCATTAACATACTCACCCATTAACCCACTCACCTATTAACTCACCCATTAACCCACTTATCCATTAACCCACTCATCCATTAACCCACTCACTCATTAACCCACTCACCCATTAACCCACTCACCCATTAACCCACTCACCCATTAACCCACTTACCCATTAATCCACTCACCTATTAACCCACTCACCCATTAACCCACTCACCCATTAACCCACTTACTTATTAACCCACTCACCCATTAACCCACTCACCCATTAACCCACTCACCCATTAACCCACTCACCCATTAACCCACTCACCCATTAACTCACTCACCCATTAACCCACTCCCCCATTAACTCACCCATTAACCCACTCACCCATTAACTCACCCATTAACCCACTCACCTATTAACCCACTTACCCATTAATTCACTCACCCATTAACCCACTCACCCATTAACCCACTCACTCATTAACCCACTCACCTATTAACTCACCCATTAACCCACTCACCCATTAACCCACTCACCCATTAACCACTCACCTATTCATTCAATTATCTAAACATTGATTCAACATTTAACTCATCAAAGACTTATTATCATCAAATTATTTTTCCATTTGTCTCCTCTGGTCCTCCATCACTGCCACATAAATCAAATTAATTACGTTCTAACTGGCAATAATAATTATTAAGATTGATTAATTAAATCCACTACCGCTTCCTCTCTTCCAGCGGGCGTGTGTAGCACCGAGGGCGTGTGGGCGTGCTTAGCACCGAGTGCGTGTGGGCGTGCTTAGCACCGAGGGCGTGTGGGCGTGCTTAGCACCGAGGGCGTGTGGGCGTGTGTAGCACCGAGGGCGTGTGGGCGTGTGTACCACCGAGGGCGTGTGGAGACTGCTGTAAGAGAGACACTACTAAGAGATCTCCATCATGGGAGACAATATAAGCGACAATGTCTCCTATGTGAGTACTGGTATTGTTTTATTGTGTGTGTGTGTACTCACCTCCCTATTTGTAGTCACTTATTTGTGGTTGCAGGGGTCGAGACATAGCTTCTGGCCCCATCTCTTCACTGGTCTCTACTAGGTCCACTCTCTCCCTGCTTCATGAGCTATGTATGGATCCTGCCTCCACTACCTCACCCTCCAGAGTGCTCCACTTCCTGACAACTCTATGACTGAAGAAGTACTTCCTAACATCCCTGTGACTCATCTGAGTTCTCAACTTCCAACTGTGCCCCCTTGTTGCTGTGTCCCATCTCTGGAACATTCTGTCCCTATCCACCTTGTCAATTCCTCTCAGTATTTTATATGTCGTTAACATGTGCTCCCTATCCCTCCTGTTCTACAGTGTCTCAAGGTCGAGTTTCCTTAACATCTCCTCGTAGGACATACCCCTTAGCTCCGGGACTAGTCTTATTGCAAACTTCAGCAATTTCTCTAATTTATTGACGTGGCTTGACCAGATGTGGGTTCCAAACTGGTGCTGCATACTCAAATATTGGCCTGGTGTACAGGCCCATACTTGAGTATGCAGCACCAGTTTGGAACCCACATCCATGTACAGGCCCATATGGGCGCCAGGCGCCAGGCTCTGTATGATACTTCCCCCAAGATCCTTTTCCTTGAGTGTGGTTTGTAGTCTTTGGCATCCTAGCCTGTACTCTATCTCCGGTCTTCTTTGATCTTTCCCAGTCTTCATGGCTTTGCACATCGTGTAGTTTTGTGTGTGTGTGTGTGTGTGTGTGTGTGTGTGTGTGTGTGTGTGTGTGTGTGTGTGTGTGTGTGTGTGTGTGTGTGTGTGTGTGTGTGTGTTTCCCTTACATTACAAGTAAGCTGTACTTGTTGTTTCAAACCCGCGTTTATCACAAGAACCTCGCACAAACAGCTTGAAGTGGAACAAGTAACCAAGTGTATAGTTGCTCATGTGTTTATTTGTTCACGTGTATTTGTTGTATTTGCAGCACTCGGAGGTGGAGTCCCCTGCAGACATAGTTCTGACGCAGGCTGAGAGAAGTCATTTAGCTTCAACGCAGGCTGAGAGGTGAGTGTGCTTTATGATCAGACGGAGGTGAGTCAGGGAGTGCTGTTGTGAGGTGAGTCAGGGAGTGCTGTTGTGAGGTGAGTCAGGGAGTGCTGTTGTGAGGTGAGTCAGGGAGTGCTGTTGTGAGGTGAGTCAGGGAGTGCTGTTGTGAGGTGAGTCAGGGAGTGCTGTTGTGAGGTGAGTCAGGGAGTGCTGTTGTGAGGGGTCAGGAGTGCTGTTGTGAGGTGAGTCAGGAGTGCTGTGTGAGGTGAGTCAGGGAGTGCTGTTGGTGACGGTGAGTGTGAGTGAGTCAGGGAGTGCTGTTGTGAGGTGAGTCAGGGAGTGCTGTTGTGAGGTGAGTCAGGGAGTGCTGTTGTGACGTGAGTCAGGCAGTGCTGTTGTGACGTGAGTCAGGGAATATTACTGTGACGTGCTATAGCATTTGTGATGTGTTTGTGACGTTTTTGCGACGTTGTTTCAGGCACCTGGAGATGTTCAGGAACAATCACCAGGAGCTGGATGTCAACTGCACTGATCCTCTGGGACGCTCCGCCCTCGCTGTTGCCATCGAGAACGAGAACCTGGACATGATGGAGCTGCTCCTTGACTACAATGTCAAGCCCAAGGTGAGGTGGGGTGAGGCAGGGCAGGGCAGGGTGAGGCAGGCCAGGGCTGGGTGAGGCAGGGCAGGGCAGGGTGTGGCAGGGCAGGGTGTGGCAGGGCAGGGCCTAGAACCTGTATAAGATACTGCCAACTCCCTTGTATAGTAACTTAACCTCCTATCCTGTACTTTCTTGACTCAACAGGACTCCCTGCTTCACGCCGTCTCAGAAGAATACGTAGAAGGAGTGGAGGTCCTACTTACCTGGGAGGAGAAATACCACAAGAGAGGTCAACCTTATGTAAGTAGACAGAGAGAAAGAAAGAGAGATAAAAGCTAAAACTTTCTTTGTTGGGTAGTTTATGAGAGTGAGAGAGAGCTGTGGGCAGTGTCGTCAGGATGCTGTGGGCAGTGTCGTCAGGATGCTGTGGGAAGTGTCGTCAGGATGCTGTGAGGCGTTACAATTTGCATTATTTATGACGTGTCTTCAATTTGTCAAGGTAAGATCATCTGTTAAGACTGAAAGCTCTTTTTACAACCCCTGTGTGTGTGTGTGTGTGTGTGTGTGTGTGTGTGTGTGTGTGTGTGTGTGTGTGTGTGTGTGTGTGTGTGTGTGTGTGTGTGTGTGTGTGTGTGTGTGTGTGTGTGTGTGTGTGTGTGTGTGTGTGTGTGTGTGTGTGTGTGTGTGTGTGTGTGTGTGTGTGTGTGTGTGTGTGTGTGTTTGTGTACTCACCTAATTGTACTCACCTAATTGTGGTTGCAGGGGTCGAGACTCAGCTCCTGGCCCCGCCTCTTCGCTGTCCGCTACTGGGTCTCTGCTCTCCCTGCTCCATGAGCTTTATCATACCTTGTCTTAAAACTATGTATGGTTCCTGCCTCCACTATATCTTTCTCTAGACTATTCCACTTCCTGACTACTCTGTGGCTGAAGAAATGCTTCCTAACATCCCTTTGACTCATCTGAGTCTTCAGCTTCCAGTTGTGTCCCCTTGTTTATGTGTTCCCTCTCTGGAACATCCTGTCACTGTTTACCTTGTCGATTCTCCGCAGTATTTTGTATGTCGTTATCACGTCTCCTCTGACCCTTCTTTCCTCCAGTGTTGTTAGTCCTATTTCCCTCAACCTTTCTTCATAAGACAGACCCCTGAGTTGTGGAACTAACCTTGTCGCAAACCTTTGCACTTTCTCTAGTTTCTTTACGTGCTTGACCAGGTGTGGGTTCCAGACTGGTGCTGCATATTCTAGTATGGGTCTGACGTACACGGTGTACAGTGTCTTGAACGATTCCTTGTTAAGGTAACGGAACGCTAATCATAGGTTTGCCAGTCGTCCATATGCTGCCGCAGTTATCTGGTTGATGTGTGTGTGTGTACTCACCTATTTGTACTCACCTATTTGTGGTTGCAGGGGTCGAGTCATAGCTCCTGGCCCCGCCTCTTCACTGATTGCTACTAGGTCCTCTCTCTCCCTGCTCCATGAGCTTTATCAAACCTCGTCTTAAAACTATGTATGGTTCCTGCCTCCACTATGTCGCTTTCTAGGCTATTCCACTTCCTGACAACTTTATGACTGAAGAAATACTTCCTAACATCCCTTTGACTCATAGAGTCTTCAACCCAATTGTGACCCTTGTTTCTGTGTCCCTCTCTGGAACATCTTGTCTCTGTCCACCTTATCTATTCCTCGCAGTATTTTATATGTCTTTATCATGTCTCCCTAACCCTCCTGTCCTCTAGTGTCGTCAGGCTGATTTCTCTTAACCTTTCTTCGTAGGACAATCCCTTAGCTCTGGGACTAGTCTTGTTGCAAACCTCTGCACTTTCTCTAATTTCTTGACGTGTTGACCAGGTGTGGGTTCCAACTGGTGCTGCATACTCCAGTATGGGCCTGACGTATATGGTATACAGAGTCTTGAATGATTCCTTAGTGAGGTATTGGAACGCTATTCTTAGGTTTGCCAGCCGCCCGTATGCTGCAGCGTTATCTGATTGATGTGTGCCTCAGGAGATGTGCTCGGTATTATACTCACCCCAAGATCTTTTCTTTGAGTGTGTGTGTGTGTGTGTGTGTGTGTGTGTGTGTGTGTGTGTGTGTGTGTGTGTGTGTGTGTGTGTGGAGGGAGAGAGAAACTAAGTGAGGCTTCAGCTGGCATAACAGTAATTTAAATCCTCATCTCATTACCTTCACTAGATGTTTACTTTGCATCATCAAACGTCATCTCTCTTCTCAGGAGCGACAGTCTTAGCCCCGCCTCAAAGGACGGAGGGTCGAGCCTTCATTATGTTTTAACTGTTCACATACATGTAATAATCTGTCTCATCCTCTACTGTCTCACTCCTTCCCACATGTGTTATGGATTTTACAGTATTCTTGATTCTACTTCTTATTCCTGCAATCCTGCCTTTACCCCTGCCACCCACCCTGCCACTCACCCTGCAACCCACCCTGCCACTCACCCTGCCACCCACCCTGCCACCCACCCTGCCACCCACCCTGCCACCCATCCTGCCACTCACCCTGCCACCCACCACAGAGCTGGGAATGCATGTCACAAGAGACGGCCACGTTCACTAAGGATATCACACCCATTATCCTGGCTGCCCACCACAACCACTACGAGATCCTAAAATTACTGCTGGATCGTGGAGCATCCCTGCCCATGCCACATGACATCAGGTGAGCAAAATGCCCATGCCCCACAGGGTTCCACCCCCTAACCCCCTCACCCCAAAGTGCTTGCCTAGTTAAGAATCAATCATTCCCTTTTTCGCCTCAGTGGTAGGGATATTTCCCTTTCGTGTGAGATGCGGTTAATAACCTGAAGCGAAATGTGCAACTGACTTGTGTAATATGCAAAAGACAAACAGTTATTATGAATTGTTTTACTTTAGTTTCTACAGTAATGATAATTTCTGCAAAAATGACAGTAAATTAGTCGTAATAGTAGGAAGATAGTAATGATAGTAGTAACTCCGCACGTTGAAAGTACTCAGTACCCGGATGGTCTCAGTTCTTCGCAAATTAAACAAATCACTGATATTACTACTGGTATCTCTATTATACTATCCAGTACTACTGTTTCAAGTATGAGTACTATTACTACTACTACCGCTATAAAAATAATAACTACAACAAGCAGTACTAATATTACCAATACTAATTCCTTGCTATTCTGTTGCGTCGACTACTGCTGCCTTTGATGGGGCTGCTCCTTCTTCTGCTTCTCCTGCTGGTGGGGGCTCCTGATGCTGCTGGTGCTCTTGTTGCTCCTGGTTCTGCTACTCCTGCTGTTACTGCTGCAGATGCGGGTGTGACGAGTGTTTGATTTCCACTGAAGAGGATTCGCTGCGTCACTCCCTCTCGGATCAACGCAGTCGAAGCTCTGGCCTCACCCTCCTCATCGCTCTCTTTCTAAAGATCCCATACGCACTGCCTTTGAGCTCTCTGGAGAGCTCGCCAGACTGCAGGGCATGGAGCACGAGTTCAAGCAAGAGTATAATGTAAGTGGTTGTTGTTTTGGTGGTAGCAGATGAGGCAGTGCTGGTGGTGGTAGCTCAAGCAGTGGTGGTGGTTGAATTAGTAGTGGTGATATTGGCGATGGTAGTAGTAGTTAATAAAGTGGTTAGGAGTTATAGTCGTTGAAATGGTTGTTGAAATAGTGGAAGTGGTAGTAGTAGTAATAGTAGTAGTTGAAGGAGTAGTGTTGGTGGTATGATGTTAGTATCAACTGGAATATTGTAGCTGGTGGTAGTTGAGTAATTGGTTTGGTAGAGGTAGTTGACGTAGTGGTGTGGTAGTGGTGGTATCAATGGAACTGGTAATGATAGCAGTCTGGTGGTAGTGGTATCAATAATGGCCCTTACTGATAGTAATAGTACTAGTAGTAGTAGTGGAGGCAGCAGTTGTAGCATTGAGTAATGTTTAGATGGTAATTCCTTGGTAGCTTCTCCTGACTACAGGATCGTCTCTCCTTCCCCTTCCCTCAGGAACTCCGTCAGAAGGTGATGAAGTTTGGCACCGAGCTGCTTGACCAGACCAGGTCAAGGACAGAACCTCCATCATGCTCAACTATGACCCTGAAGGCCCCGTCTGGGAGGAGGGGGAGGTCAACTCTTTGGAAAGACTCAAGATGGCTATTAAGTTCTCGCAAAAGTCCGTGAGTTCGCTTCTGTTGTTTGTCTGTAAGAAAGAGACATTTACCTAGTTAAGCCGGTATCTAGTAGTTTGCGCAGACCTAATGGAAGAAAGACGACGTTTCGGTTCATCCGGGACCTAAATTAACATCGTCTTGTTTAAATTTCGCAACTTGTTTGTCAGTTGTGAATAATTCCAGCGCTGAGAGATTGCAACGTACTGTGTACACTTGTTTACTGTAGAGTTGTAACGTACGTGTGTACACTTGTTTACTGTAGAGTTGTAACGTACGTGTGTACACTTGTTTACTGCAGAGTTGTAACGTACGTGTGTACACTTGTTTACTGTAGAGTTGTAACGTAAATGTGTACACTTGTTTACTGTAGAGTTGTAACATGTGGTGTACACTTGTTTACTGTAGAGTTGTAACGTACGTGTGTACCTTGTTTACTGTAGAGTTGGCAATACGTGTACACTTGTTTACTGTAGAGTTGTAACGTACGTGTACACTTGTTTACTGTAGGTTGTAACGTGTGTAAACTTGTTTACCTGTAGAGTTGTAACGTACGTGTGTACACTTGTTTACTGTAAGGGATTGTAAGCGTGTGTACACTTGTTTACTCAGAGTTTTTAAAAAATACGTTTTTACACTTGTTTACTTTTAAAAGTTGTAACGTACGGTTTTACCTTGTTTACTGTAGAGTTGTAACGTCGTGTGTACGTTTACTGCGAGTTGTAACGTACGTGTGTTAAATTGTTTTTCTGTAAAAGTTGTAACGTACGTGTGTACCTTTTTTTACTTTGAGTTGTAACGTACGTGTGTACCGTTTCTTTTGGGGAAATTGTAAAAGTGCGTTTACCTTGTTTACTGAAGTTTAACGTACGTGTGTTTCCTTGTTTTTCTTTTGAGTTTAAGTGGGGTGTACACTTGTTTACTGTAAAAAGTTGTAACGTACGTGTGTACACTTGTTTACGCCCGAGTTGTAACGTACGTGTGTCACTTGTTTACTGTAGAGTTGTAACTCGTGTTAAAATTTTTAAGAAGTTGTAACGTACGTTTACCCCTTGTTTACTGCAGAGTTGTAACGTACGTGTGTACACTTGTTTCTGCAGAGTTGTAACGTACGTGTGTACACTTGTTTACGTAAAAAGTTGTAACGTGGATTACACTTGTTTACTGGAAGTTGTAACGGGGTGTGTAAATTGTTTACTGCAGAGTTGTAACGTACGTGTGTACGCCCTTTTTTACTGCAAGTTTAAAAAGTAAAGTGTACCTTGTTTACTGTAAGGGGTTTTTAACTCTTTTGTACACTTGTTTACTTAAAAATTGTAACGTACGTGTGTACACTTGTTTTTCCGAGTTGTAACGTCGTGTTACACTTGTTTACTCAGAGTTGGGAACGTACGTGTGGACACTTGTTTACTGTAAGGGGTTTTTAACTAGTGTTTTAAATTGTTTTTCTGTAGAGTTTTAACGTCGTGTGTACACTTGTTTACTGCAGAGTTGTAACTTCGTGTGTACACTTGTTTCCAAGGGTTTTAACGTACGTGTGTACACTTGTTTACTGCAAGTTGTAACGTACGTGTGTACCTTTTTTTGTAAGGTTTTTAA
>WNWK01059872.1:0-10080 GCA_009830355.1 Cherax destructor
TACAGTGAGGTTTATCGGCCTCCTGTTCGACCGTCGATTGTCCTGGAAACCTCGCATTACCTCTCTGAAGGCAACTTGTCACACCAGGCTGAACCTTCTTAAAACCCTCGCACATCTTTCATGGGGGCTGATCGTAGAACTCTCCTTCGCCTACATTCAGCCCTAATTTTGTCGAAACTCAATTATGGTGACCAGATATATTCTGCGGCCTCCCTGCTACTCTTTCCATCCTTAATCCCATCCATCACCAGGATTACGCTTATGCCTTGGTGCATTTCGTTCTTCCCCGGTTGAGAGCCTCTATGTAGAAGCGAACATTCCATCCTTGTCCGATCGTCGTGATGCACATTGCATTCGCTATTTTGTTCGCTCTCATGACCTCCGCAATCCTTCCATGTATAGGATTGTTACAGATGTTAGTAGGCGCTCTTTATTTGTCCGTCGCCCCTGCTTACTTCGTCCCTTTTCTCTTCGTCTACATTTACTCCTGTCTTCCCTTCAGCTCCCACCTCTATATGTTCATGTGACATCTCCCTTTCCCCTGCCCCATTGGGAAGTTCCTGCTGTCCGTGTCTGTTCTATTCCTCTACCTTGCGCGAAAGCCCAACTACCTACGGCGGCTTCTCGCTCTTTCTTTCAAGACCATTTCCGTTCTCATTCCCATGCCATCGCAGTATACACAGATGGTTCAAAGTCATCTGACGGCGTCGGATTCGCAGCAGTGTTTCCGGACAGCGTCGTACGAGGGCATCTATTACCCTCGGCTAGCATATTTACGGCTGAATTGTATGCCATTCTTGTGGCACTTATCCGTATTGCATCTATGCCTGTGTCACCATTTGTGGTCGTTTCAGACTCCCTTAGTGCTTTACAGGCTATCCGTAAAATTGATACACCTCACCCCCTAGTTCTTCGTATCCACCTTTGGTTACGCCGTATCTTTAGCAAGCATGAAGATATTGTCTTTTGTTCGGTCCCTGGTCATGTTGACGTACAGGGCAATGAACAGGCAGACACTGCTGCGCGGTCAGCAGTACATGACCTTCCAGTTTCATATAGAGGTGTTCCTTTCACGGACTATTTTGCTGTCATTGCTACCCACCTTCGCACCTGTTGGCAACAACGCTGGTCTGACCTGCTGAATAACAAACTTCATTCTATTAAACCAGTTATAGGTTTCTGGCCTTCTTCTTGTCACCAATGTCCAGGTTGGGAGACTACTCTCTCCCGTCTTCGCATCGGCCACACTCGTCTTACTCACGGGTATCTCATGGAGAGGCTCCCTGCCCCTCTCTGTGAGCATTGTCAGGTTCCAGTGTCTGTTTGACATATTCTGTTGGACTGCCAATTCTATCAAGGAGCATGCAGAATTTACCTCCAACGGCGTCTTTGCTCTGCGGCCCTTTCTTTACCTTCCCTTCTTGCAGATGGACCCTCCTTTAATCCTGACTCTCTCGTTGACTTTTTGACAGAAACTGACTTACTACACAAACTCTGAAGATTATACCTCTAGCACCTCCCTCAGTCCCTTCTACCTTGATCTCTTGCTACCCTCTATCCCTGCACTATCCACCATCCTGCTGCACTCCATACCCTACTAATCATCCATCTCCCTCTTACAACCCATTCTCCCTGCATCCTGCAATAACCTGCAGTGCTGTATAACCCCTGTGGTTTAGCGCTTCTATTTGATTATAATAATAATAATGAAGGATTTGAGGCTGACCCTGACGACCCTGTGCCTGTTGTGGAAGATATTGTGGCATTGGGGAACAGCCTGGGGTTGGAGGTGAGTTGTGAGGATGTGGAAGAGTTGGTGGAGGAGCACAGGATAGAGCTAACAACTGAAGAGCTGCAAGAGCTTCATCTGGAACAGCAACAGACCACAGCTGAGGTTATTTCTTCACAGGAGGAGGAAGAGAGAGTGAAGGAGGTGCCTTCTTCAGAGATTAAGGAAATTTGTTCAATGTGGAATAAGGTGCAGACATTTGTTGAAAGACACCACCCTGAGCAAGCTGAAATGAGCCTTATGTGCAACCACTTCAGTGACAGAGCCTTGTTGCACTTCAGGAAAGTGTTGAAGAGTCGCCAGAAACAGAGGACTCGGGACAGTTATTTTTCTAAGAAGAGTTCTAGTGACTCAAGCTGGTCCTAGTGGCATTAAAAGACCAAGAAGGGAAGTAACCCCAGAGAGGGACTTGTTACCTGAAGTCCTTTTGGAGGGGGATTTCGCTTCCAACCACTAACACCCTGCCCCTGTCATCATCCCTATCTTCCAGATGCCTGCAAGTCTCTTCAATAAAGGTAAGTAAATATTATTTATATTGTATTTATTGTTAATATTTTTTTGTGGAGAGAGAGATTTTGGGAGATGTTAAGCGAATGTATAGGAAATTTTGAACCAAGTGAGAGAGTAATTGTGGTAGGGGACCTAAATGCTAAAGTAGGAGAAACATGTAGAGAGGGTGTGGTAGGTAAGTTTGGGGTGCCAGGTGTAAATGATAATGGGAGCCCCTTTGATTAAACTTTGTATAGAAAGGGGTTTAGTTATATGTAATACATATTTTAAGAAAAAGAGGATAAATAAGTATACAAGATATGATGTAGGGCGTAATGACAGTAGTTTGTTGGACTACGTATTGGTAGATAAAAGACTGTTGAGTAGACTTCAGGATGTACATGTTTATAGAGGGGCCACAGATATATCAGATCACTTTTTAGTTATAGCTATAGTGGGAGTAAAAGGTAGATGGGATACAAGGAAAATAGAAGCAGTAAGTAAGAGAGAGGTGAAGGTTTATAAACTAAAAGAGGAGGCAGTTAGGGTAAGATATAAACAACTATTGGAGGATAGATGGCCTAGTGAGAGTGTAGGCAATGGGGTCGAAGATGTATGGCGTAGATTTAAAAATGTAGTGTTAGAGTGTTCAGCAGAAGTTTGTGGTTACAGGAGAGTGGGTGTGGGAGTGAAGAAGAGCGATTGGTGGAATGATGATGTAAAGAGAGTAGTAAGGGAGAAAATGTTAGCATATGAGAGGTTTTTACAAAGTAGAAGTGATGCAAGGAGGGAAGAGTATATGGAGAGAAAAAGAGAGGTTAAGAGAGTGGTGAAGCAATGTAAAAAGAGAGCAAATGAGAGATTGGGTGAGATGTTATCAACAAATTTTGTTGAAAATAAGAAAACGTTTTGGAGTGAGATTAATAAGTTGAGGAAGCCTAGGGAACAAATGGATTTGACAGTTAAAAATAGGAGAGGAGAGTTATTAAATGGAGAGTTAGAGGTATCGGGAAGATGGAGGGAATATTTTGAGTTGTTAAATGTTGATGAAGACAGGGAAGCTGTGATTTCGTGTATAGGGCAAGGAGGAATAACATCTTGTAGGAGTGTGGAAGAGCCAGTTGTGAGTGTGGGGGAAGTTCGTGAGGCAGTGGGTAGAATGAAAGGGGTAAGGCAGCTGGGATTGATGGGATAAAGATAGAAATGTTAAAAGCAGGTGGGGATATAGTTTTGGAGTGGTTGGTTCTATTATTTAATAAATGTATGGAAGAGGGTAAGGTACCTAGGGATTGGCAGAGAGCGTGTATTGTTCCTTTGTATAAAGGCAAAGGGGACAAAAGAGAGTGCAGAAATTATAGGGGAATAAGTCTGTTGAGTGTACCTGGTAAAGTGTATGGTAGAGTTAATATTGAAAGAATTAAGAGTAAGACGGAGAGCAGGATAGCAGATGAACAAGGGGGCTTTAGGAAAGGTAGGGGGTGTGTAGACCAAGTGTTTACAGTGAAACATATAGATGAACAGTACATATTTGGATAAGGGTAAAGAGGTTTTTGTGGCATTTATGGATTTGGAAAAAGGCGTATGATAGGGTGGGTAGGGGGGCAATGTGGCAGATGTTGCAGGTGTATGGAATAGGAGGTAGGTTACTGAAAGCAGTTAAGAGTTTTTATGAGGATAGTGAGGCTCAGGTTAGAGTGTGTAGGAGGGAGGGGGACTATTTCCCAGTAAAAGTGGTTCTTAGACAAGGATGTGTGATGTCACTGTGGTTGTTCAATATATTTATAGATAGGGTTGTAAGAGAAGTGAATGCGAGGGTCTTGGCAAGATGTGTGGGGTTAAAAGATAAAGAATCAAATACAAAGTGGGAGTTGTCACAGTTGCTTTTTGCTGATGACACTGTGCTTTTGGGAGATTCTGAAGAGAAGTTGCAGAGGTTGGTGGATGAATTTGGTAGGGTGTGTAAAAGAAGAAAATTGAAAGTGAATATAGGAAAGAGTAAGGTGATGAGGATAAAAAGATTAGGTGACGAAAGATTGGATATCAGATTGGAGGGAGAGAGTATGGAGGAGGTGAATGTATTCAGATATTTGGGAGTGGACATGTCAGCAGATGGGTCTATAAAGGATGAGGTGAATCATAGAATTGATGAGGGGAAAAGGTGAGTGGAGCACTTTGGAGTCTGTGGAGACAAAGAACTTTGTCCATGGAAGTAAAGAGGGGAATGTTGCAATGAGGAGAAGGCTGGAGGCAGTGGAGATGTCATGTGTGAGGTCAATGTGTGGTGTGAATATAATGCAGAGAATTCGAAGTTTGGAAATTAGGAGGAGGTGCGGGATTACCAAAACTATTATCCAGAGAGCTGAGGAGGGGTTGTTGAGGTGGTTCGGACATGTAGAGAGAATGGAACGAGACAGAATGACTTCGAGAGTGTATAAATCTGTAGTGGAGGGAAGGCGGGGTAGGGGTCGGCCTAGGAAAGGTTGGAGGGAGGGGGTAAAGGAGGTTTTGTGTGCGAGGGGCTTAGACTTCCAGCAAGCATGTGTGAGCGTATTTGATAGGAGTGAATGGAGACAAATGGTTTTTAATACTTGACGTGCTGTTGGAGTGTGAGCAAAGTAACATTTATTAAGGGATTCAGGGAAACCAGCAGGCCGGACTTGAGTCCTGGAGATGGGAAGTACAGTGTCTGCACTCTGAAGGAGGGGTGTTAATGTTGCAGTTTTATAACTGTAGTGTAAAGCACCCCTCTGGCAAGACAGTGATGGAGTGAATGATGATGAAAGTTATTCTTTTTCGGGCCACCCTGCCTTGGTGGGAATCGGCCGATGTGTTAATAAATAAAAAATAAATATTTTTTTTGTGGAACAGAATAATTGTATTTACATTATTTCTTATGGGAAATAAGGGTTTGGATTACGAAAGATTCAGATTAAGTAATATCTCCTGGAACGGATTAATTTCGTTAACTGAGGGTCCACTGTCGTGTGGGTATTGGGAGTACAAATATGGTAGAATTAAACTCACGGATGGATGGTGAAGTAGGTATATTACGTGAGTGGGAGAGGTACCCCAGTATGTCCGATCCAGTCTTGGGTCTGCCTAGGAATGAGAGAGAGGCATGTGTCCGGGCACACATGCGCAGGCCTATGACGTAGCACTCATATGGTGCAGGGGTTGTTACATCACACGCAAAGGGACCAGCTATATAAAGCTAAGATTAATTCTAATACACTACACAAGTGTATACATATTACTGATATGACAGCTCGGCCATGTTACGTATGACGTCTCGGCATACTAGACAACTCTATAGGCTGAACAGACGGCGGCACTGGTGTGAATCTATACAATAGCAAAGACATTATAACTTAGATCTAATCAAAAATTATAACAGGAATAATGGTTCTTAAGAGAATCTTAATGGATCTTGAGATAATGCATTATATATATTACAATTACAAATTTACAAATTTGATCGATCATCTGTATTCATGCACTCAACGGCTTCTGAGGAAGAATAAATATATTTACAAGGAAGAAAGTTTTAACAGAAAAGAGAGACTCGGTGCACACGGTCAACTGTTAAAACTCAGAACTCGGAGTGAACATGAACACACAAAAAAAATTCTAGATATTGAACATCTAATAACAAAACACACAGTCAACAATTTATCTTAACTCAATCATCTAATTATACAGTCTATTTACATTTAACCCTAACTCTGCTTGGGTAAGATTTACATATGCAGAATGGTTATCATCTTTGGGTGGATCGAAATCTTTTGCAATTGGCAACTCATACCTAGGTTGATTAGCTTCTACATGGGTATTTACACAAGAAACTTGAGGATTTCTCAATACTTGTCATGTACACAAGGAGTAACGACATTCAGGTTGTTCCTCTGACTCACTACTAGAAGTTGAAGGTACAGGGTCAGACGGATTATCATTGTCAGTCACAATAGTCTGGTTGTCAGGGACTTCGTCTTCGTCACATACTAACTTCATATGATCTAAATGTGATTCTTTACACTGACCCGTACTAATTTCTCTAGCTTTATACTTATTGCCATTGATATGTTGGACTACTCGATATGGGCCGACAAACTTTTGGTCTAGTTTAGGCATTGCAGAAGTTTTATTAAAGTTAGTAATCATTACTCTCGAACCTACTTTAATACTAGTCGGTTTAGCTCAGGAATTAGTTACTCTAGTAAATTCTGCTGTTGACTTATGAAGCGTTTCACAGATTCTTCTGAAAACACTCTGAGCTTGGCTGGTACAAGTTGCTATGAAATCATCAGGATTATACGATGGTTTCGTTTCGGATTAGAATATAGCAACTCATAAGGCAAACACTTGTCAACACCATACAAGGCATAATGTGGCATATCACCTATAGAAGTATTAAAAGCAGAATTTATTGCACATTGAACATCAGATATAACTTCATCCCAGGTTGAACTATTGGGATTGACAGTGGCTCTCAAGACATCGAGTACTTTTTTATTAGTTCTTTTTGCTAAACCATTGCTGGCAGGATGGTGGGGAACAATGGTTGATTTAGTAATTTTATACAAGGCACATAGGTTTTCTAGAATCTCATTGCAAAACTCACCTCCATTATCAGACACTAAGGATTTAGGGGTGGTATGTCTACAGATTATACATTCCTAAAATGCTTTAGCCACTGTCTCGGCAGTCTTATCTGGAATAGGAACTAACTCACAATATCTGGTGAAATGATCGACCCTCACACACAGATGTTTATTGCCTTGCATCGTACATTGAAAATTAGTTAGCAAGTCTATTGCAACTCTTTCCCATGGCTCACTGGTAGTGGGATACATTTGGATAGGATTGGGACCATTGATATTACCTTTGTGCTTCATACAAACACTACACTTCTTAACATACTCCGTAATATCAGTTGCCATAAGAGGCCAAAAGTACTTCGACCTGGCTTGTTTAATCAAACGATCCATACCAGGGTGTGCAACACCTGGTGCGCATTGTGAACTAGCTGTAAGGCTACTTTTACTAGTGACTGAGGAATTACTAACTGGTATGCATGTCTACTAGGTGTTCCCAGCTCGGTTATGTGATACAATAATTCTTGGTTTATAACAAAGTCATTGATAGGTGCTGGTGGCTTCACAGTGAGAATAAGATCTTCCTGGAGCAGGAATCGAATCACACCAGACCACATGGGATCTGTTCTTTGGGCATTCTTTACATCCTCAGCACTAAACAGGGGATCAGCAGTTACTACACTAACATGACTCGATAAAGCATCTGCAACTACATTTGACTTGCCAGGTAAATGTTCAAAGGTAGGGTTGAACTCTTGGATAGTCAAAGACCATCTGGCTAGTCTTCCAGTAGGTTGTTTATTCTGGAATAATGGTATTAGAGGTGCATGATCTGTCAAGACATGGACAGGGTACTGATATATTATGTCTCGGAAGTGTTTTAAAGACCACACTATTGCTAAGGCTTCTTGCTCAGTTACTGAATAATTTCTTTCAGCCTTTGTAAGGACTCGACTAGAAAATGCAACTACGTTGTATTTACTATCGATCTTCTGTGCAAGGACTGCACCAATGCCTATTGAACTAGCATCAGTGGTTAAGTAGAAAGGCTTTGTAAAATCTGCGAATTTCAGGATTGGGGCAGAAGTTAATCTTTCTTTCAAGGTTTGAAATGCTTTTTCCTGACTGAAGGTCCAAACAAATGGAGCATCTTTCTTAAGCAACTCAGTTAGAGGAGCTACTATCGAAGAAAAATTGGCGATAAATGATCTATAAAAACCTGCTAAACCCACAAAGGATCTTAAGGCATCAGCAGTTTTGGGAGTTGGAAAATTCAATACTGCATCTACTTTACTTTGGTCAGTCATAACCCCTCTAGGAGTGACTATGTGACCCAGAAACTTAATTTCTGATCTGAAAAATTGACATTTAGACAGTTTGATCTTTAGGTTGGCTTCAAGCTTACTCAGTACCTTCTCCAGTCTTTCTAAATGCTTATCTACATCCTTGGACATAACAATTACATCATCTAAATATACCATTAGTTCTTTGCCTATAAGGCCTCTAAAGATATTGGTCATGAGCCTCGAGAATGTGATAGGTGAGAATCTTAATCCGAAGGCCATACTACAGAATTCAAAATGACCTGTTGGAGTGGAGAATGCTGTTAACTCGTCTGTCCTCATGAAGAGGGACTTGCCAAAACCCTTGTAACAAATCGAGGGTCCAGAAGACCTTGTTATCTCCAATGTTACGTAAAAGATCACCAAGTACAGGAAGTGGGAAACGATCTGGGATAGTTTTTGCATTTAACTTCCTAAAGTCAATCACTGGGCGCCAAGTTCTGTCCTTCTTAGGTACTAGGATCAAGGGCACATTCCAGGGTGAGTTGCTAGGTGCAATAACACCATCGTCAAGCGGCATTCTGTACGCAGGTACATAAATTGGTCTGGTACCAGGTTCAAGTGGGATACAATGGGACAATAGGTTCGTTAAACCCATCTTCTCTCCTGGTAAGGCAATTGATAACGAAAAAAAATCATTCCAGAAGCCTGCTCAAGTGCCATTACCGAACGAATTTACTTCCTTAAGAAATAATGTCACGTAGGTTAGTCTATTTCAGACCCCCAAAAATACACTTCCACAAGCACTTACAATATTATACTTACATAATTGTACGATTTCCGGGGTGTTTGTTAGGCAGGGGTCCACTGCATATATATATATATATATATATATATATATATATATATATATATATATATATAGATAGATAGTAATGGGCTAGTAATATATAAGCAGTGTAATAAATTACTAAAAAGAAGGAAACGAAGAACTTTTTAAAATTTGGATGTTTGAATGTGCGTGGATGTAGTGAATGATAAGATAGAAGTGATTGCAAAGGTTATAAAAAAAATTGAATGTCCGGGCCCCTAAGCGAAACCAAGCTGAAGGGAGTAGGTGAGTTTCAGTGGGGAAAATAAATGGGATTAAGTCAGGAGATGGGGAAAGAGAGTTAGAGCTAATGAGCAGCAGCAGTAATTTTGGGAAGGATCAGTTATGGAGAGAAAGAGGGAATATAAATGTGAAAACCGTGGATTATGGGGATTAAAAAAAAGGGTCGAATTTAAAAGTTGTAGAGGGGAGAGAGAGGTTTTGGGAGATGTTAACCGGGGGTGTAGGAGCGTTTTAGCCAATGAGAGCAATTTTAGGGAACATAAATGCCAAAGTAGAAAAAACTTTTGAGAGGGGTGTGGTAGGTACGTTTGGGGGGCCCAGGTGTAAATGATAATGGGGAGCATTTGATTTTCTTTGATAGAAAGGGGAATTTTAGGGAACACATATTTTAAGAAAAAAACGAAAAAAGGTATACAAGATATGGGTTTAGGTGTAATAACAGTAGTTTGTTGGACCACGTAAGGGAGATGAAAACTTTGGGGAGACTTCAGGATGTACATGTTTAAGAGGAGCCCAGATATATCAGATCACTTTTAGTTGATACAGGGAAAATAAAAAGGGAGATGTGATACAATTAAAAAGTAAAGGGTCGAGAGATGATAAGATACAAAAAACTGTTGGGGGACAGATCGGCTAGTGGAGTACAAAGGAGGATGGCAAAAATTGATCCCATGTATCAGAAATCTTCCCTATGAGGATAGACTGAGGGGCCCCGAATCTGCACTCTCTAGAAAGGCGTAGAATTAGGGGGGGGTGATTGAGGTGTAAATGGGAAAAAGGAAAAAAATAAAGGGATGTAAAAAACTGCTGAAA
>WNWK01059873.1:0-10080 GCA_009830355.1 Cherax destructor
GATAAAAAGTATTGGTTTGGAAAGGGGTAGTTGATGAGTGGAACAGTCTGCCTAGTAGGGTTATTGAAGCTAGGACCTTGGGTAGTTTCAAATTTAGGTTGGATAAATTCATGAGTGAGAGGGGTTGGATTTGAGTGGACTCGCACATGAGTGGTAGAATTGTCAAAGCTATTTCTTGAGTAGCATTGAAAATTGGGTTGAGCAAATATTCTGTTAGTGGGACGGATTGTGAAGGACCTGCACTAGTATAGGCCAACAGGCCTGCTGCAGTGTTCCTCCTTTCTTATGTTCTTATGTTCTTATTTTCCCTTACGAAGAAAGATTGAAGACCCTAAAATTACATTCACTTGTAAGACGTAGAATGGGGGGAGACATGATCGAGGTATACAAGTGGAAAATGGGTATTAACAAAGGGGATATAAATAAGGTCTTGAGGATATCTCTCCAAGAGAGAACCCGCAATAATGGATTCAAGTTAGATAAGTTTAGATTTAGAAAGGATATAGGAAAGTATTGGTTTGGAAATAGGGTAGTTGATGAGGGGAACAGTCTGCCTAGTAGGGTTATTGAAGCTAGGACCTTGGGTAGTTTCAAATTTAGGTTGGATAAATTCATGAGTGAGGGGGGTTTGGGATTTGAGGACTCGCGCATGAGTGGGTAGAATTGTCAAAGCTTATTTCTGGGTAGCATTGAAGATTGGGTTGAGCAAATATTCTGTTAGTGGGACGGATTGTGAAGGACCTGCCTAGTATGGGCCAACAGGCCTGCTGCAGTGTTCCTCCTTTCTTATGTTCTTATATGTACACGAGTGGGTGTGGTGAGATTTCGACCTGCCTAGCATGGACCAGTAGGCCTGCTGTAGTGTTCCTTTTCTATATTTTTATTTCTATATTTTTATTACGTGTGACGTTTCCGTCACATAAGATACGTTGGTCAGTACGTGAAATAAACAGGTTGCACACATTAGACTACAGTGAAGCCGGAAAAACTGTTAATCCAGGTATCATACGCAGGAAACTTCATTTCCGTTTATCTGTTAGTACTGTGTTACAATATTTGAAACCGGTGGGGACTTTGCGGACATCCTGTCGACTCGCTGCTAAACTAAAAAAAATGAATAATTCCAGTTAACGTGTGTGCTTTAACATTAAACGCAGCCGAGGCTGCTACATACAGGTTTGCCGCCATTAAGGTGGCGCCACCTAACCAATATTGTGTCCTCCTCACCCCACTAATTACGTACTCTTAATTAACACCAGCCTTACAACAGTATATATATCTCAGCGATTACTAACTTTAACCTCCAGGGATAAGACTTGGCATTGTCTTTACTGCCGCATTTTGCATGGTTCCGCTCGAAGATAAACAAAGAGTTATAACCGGTGGTAAATGTGCGCGTAAAGCGAGACGCCGGTAGCGGCCATTACTCACAGCACCAGACCTAAACAAACTTTGTAGCCCCATGCATAAAAGTGGCTTTACCGCTAAACAAGCAAACCACCCGTCCATCCAACATGCTACACACCCCTTATACTCGTGTCCTTACAATAAAAACTACAGCAGTCTTTTTATATTCATCTAAAACGGCACGACAATATTTACAGACAAGCATCAGCGTACAACCAGGACTCCTCTGGCAAGTTCCTCCTCACCTTTACCTTTGAATACCTTTGAAGAGTTTCGAGAGTATCTACTCTCTGAGCCCGGCCATGGGCCAGGCTCGTCTAGTGCTTGCCTGGTCAACCAGGCTGTTGCTGCTGGAGGCCCGCTGCCCCACATATCCATCACAGCCTGGTTGATCTGGCACCTGGTGAAGATATTTGTCCAGTTTCCTCTTGAAGGCTTCTACACTGGTTCCAGCCGTGTTTCGGATATCTTCTGGTAAGATGTTGAATAGTCTGGGACCCCGGATGTTAATACAGTGCTCCCGTATTGTCCCCACCGCACCCCTGCTCCTCACTGGATTTATTTTACACTTCACTTTAAACACTCAAACAACGAAAAATAGGTAACGAGGGGAAAAAAACAGACTATAATGTACACTACCTAAATTATTATTTATGGTACGCTCTAGGCTGAGTCTACGGCTCTCATTCTACACCTTCGTTCATATGCCGTATTCTTAACAAGATTAATGGACTACCTGAGTCTACCTGGAGGGCATTCCGGGGGTCAACGCCCTAGCGGCCCGGTCCACGACCAGGCCTCCAGGTGGATCAGGGCCTGATCAACCAGGCTGTTACTGCCTTTACAACAGTAACTACTGACTACATCGACTCCAGACTAAGGGACTGATTACCTTAAATTCCTTCTGATTTTCACCATTCTTCTTTGTTTTGGCCTCATGAAGCCACTGAGGCAAAACGTTCCCACAATAATGATACCCATGTGTTGTACATGTGTCTAATTTATCAACTTGTGGGTTCTCTGAAGCATTTATCTATGTGCGGGTTATTTGCGTATACAGGAATATACCCGCGTATAGGGGTAGCAACACTTGTATGGGGGCGACCTGTGAAGACAGTTACTGAATAAACTACAAGAGTATTCTTATAAACCTCCACCTTGACTACCTCGCATTAGTATTAAGATAAAGATTTAATAAAAAGTTAACCACTCTTATCTTGTCTAGACTTAAGTGGTTATTATGTACTAGGATTAGTACATAATAACTACCTAAGTCTAGACAAAGAAATAAAATCTTTTAATTCTTTACAGTGCTCGTTTCACTGAGTAACTTTAACCTAGAGATAAATGACCGATACGCTGAAACAATAAGGAATAACAGCAGTCAGTAGAAGCAGTAACAAAATTATAATAATTAATGATGGTGTAACCAGATGTATCAATGTGCTGGAAGCAGTGAACTCTTGTATGATGGCATCAAAAGTCTGGCTATTTTATGAGTTCTTGCAGAGTTGTGTTGCCAGGCATCCTGCACACAACACACTTGGCACGTCTAGCGGCATCTCCTGCCAAAATAACAACATTGTCTACTTGAAAATAGATTATTTTATTCATAGTACAAGTGTTAAACGCTAGAAGGAAGACGGACGATCAGATAAATGAAGGTGCCGAAATGAGAGTCAGAAAGGAATAAGAAATGAGAGCAAAGAAAGCAGAAATTAAAGAGCACATAGAGACACTAAAGACAGAGGGACAAACTCACCAACCACCAAAATCCTTCACTAGCACAAATAGACTGGGAGGATAGATACATGGAAGAAAAAGGGAACGAAGGAAGACTACAAACGTGGGACCAACAGATAAGGAAGTAATAAGACAGACGGGGAGGGGAGAAGCGCCAAATGGGAGAGGAAAGACGTTCAAAAGGAGGGGAAAGGCGCCAAAGGGGAGGGGAGGGGAACAGCCTGAAGGGAAGTGGGGAATATTAGAGTCACAAAGAGAGCAAAATAAGAGGAAGAGAGGCATAAAGAAGGGGGGTCGAGAGTATACACTTCCTCCTTCAACAGGGAAACCTTGATGCTGATGGCCTCTTGATCCAAGGAACTGGAGGCACTCTTCCTTTCTTTGGATCAAACCTAAATGCCACTGGAGGAGCCAGTTCAAGGCCAGGTGGAGGAGCCAGTTCAAGGCCAGGTGGAGGAGCCAGTGCAAGAACAGGTGGAGGAGCCAGTGCGAGAACAGGTGGAGGAGTCAGTGTAAGAACAGGTGGAGGAGTCAGTGTAAGAACAGGTGGAGGAGCCAGTTCAAGGCCAGGTGGAGGAGCCAGTGCAAGAACAGGTGGAGGAGTCAGTGCAAGAACAGGTGGAGGAGTCAGTGCAAGAACAGGTGGAGGAGCCAGTTCAAGGCCAGGTGGAGGAGCCAGTTCAAGGCCAGGTGGAGGAGCCAGTTCAAGGCCAGGTGGAGGAGCCAGTGCAAGAACAGGTGGAGGAGCCAGTGCAAGAACAGGTGGAGGAGTCAGTGTAAGAACAGGTGGAGGAGCCAGTGCAAGAACAGGTGGAGGAGCTGCAAGAACAGGTGGAGGAGTCAGTAAGAACAGGTGGAGGAGCCAGTGCAAGAACAGGTGGAGGAGCCAGTGCAAGAACAGGTGGAGGAGCCAGTGCAAGAACAGGTGGAGGAGCCAGTGCAAGAACAGGTGGAGGAGCCAGTGCAAGAACAGGTGGAGGAGCCAGTGCAAGAACAGGTGGAGGAGTCAGTGTAAGAACAGGTGGAGGAGCCATTGCAAGAACAGGTGGAGGAGTCAGTGCAAGAACAGGTGGAGGAGCCAGGTAAGAACGGGTGGAGGAGTCAGTGTAAGAACAGGTGGAGGAGTCAGTGTAAGAACAGGTGGAGGAGCCAGTTCAAGGCCAGGTGGAGGAGCCAGTTCAAGGCCAGGTGGAGGAGCCAGTGCAAGAACAGGTGGAGGAGCCAGTGCAAGAACAGGTGGAGGAGCCAGTGCAAGAACAGGGGAGGGAGTCAGTGTAAGAACAGGTGGAGGAGCCAGTGCAAGAACAGGTGGAGGAGCCAGTTCAAGGCCAGGTGGAGGAGCCAGTGCAAGAACAGGTGGAGGAGTCAGTGCAAGAACAGGTGGAGGAGTCAGTGCAAGAACAGGTGGAGGAGCCAGTTCAAGGCCAGGTGGAGGAGCCAGTTCAAGGCCAGGTGGAGGAGCCAGTTCAAGGCCAGGTGGAGGAGCCAGTGCAAGAACAGGTGGAGGAGCCAGTGCAAGAACAGGTGGAGGAGTCAGTGTAAGAACAGGGGGGAGGAGCCAGTGCAAGAACAGGTGGAGGAGTCAGTGCAAGAACAGGTGAGGAGTCAGTGCAAGAACAGGTGGAGGAGCCAGTGCAAGAACAGGTGGAGGAGCCAGTGCAAGAACAGGTGGAGGAGCCAGTGCAAGAACAGGTGGAGGAGCCAGTGCAAGAACAGGTGGAGGAGCCAGTGCAAGAACAGGTGGAGGAGCCAGTGCAAGAACAGGTAGGAGTCAGTGTAAGCAGGGGAGGGGCCATTGCAGAACAGGTGGAGGAGTCAGTGCAAGAACAGGTGGAGGAGTCAGTGTAAGAACGGGTGGAGGAGTCAGTGTAAGAACAGGTGGAGGAGTCAGTGTAAGAACAGGTGGAGGAGCCAGTTCAAGGCCAGGTGGAGGAGCCAGTTCAAGGCCAGGTGGAGGAGCCAGTGCAAGAACAGGTGGAGGAGCCAGTGCAAGAACAGGTGGAGGAGCCAGTGCAAGAACAGGTGGAGGAGCTGCAAAAAACAGGTGGAGGAGCCAGTAAGAACGGGGGAGGAGCCAGTGCAAGAACAGGTGGAGGAGCCAGTGCAAGAACAGGTGGAGGATTTCAGTGTAGAAGAAGAAGACCGGGGTGCAGGGGGCTTCTGCCCCCTGCACCTGTCGTACTACCCTCTGTTTGTGAGGAACGATCACCAGATTAGTGTCTCAACTACTTGACATGCCGGGGGCGGGTTTTTAGAGTTTTTTTAAATCGGGTCTGAGGACAGACTTTGACTGCCTGATCAACCAAGCCTTGTAGTAGATGGATGTGTTTTTGACAATGTTTATGTAATGTTGTCTAATCCTGCCTGTGACATTCGTGCTTTTCACTGGGCTCGTTCTACACTACCTACACCTTCAGTCGACAAGAATACCTGCTTCAACCCAGGAGTGTTGACGCATCTATCTTTAAATCCTTTATGGTGTACTCTTCCCCTTTTTTCCTTACTATTTCTCATCATATACTCCAATCTTTCCATATTCCATCCCTTCTTTACTGCTCTTAGTGTCCCCGTGTACTTGTGCCTCAGTTTCAAACCTTCCTGGTTTACTGTGATATGACGGAGTAAGCCTAAGCATGTCGCCACCTCAGTTCATATCTTTGTCGACAGTCCTCCACAAAGGCCCAGCCCTTTTGCCCCTTACCTTCCTTAGGTTTTGGGAGGTAAAGTTTGTTCACCCTTTTCTTCATAGTTCTTGCCTCGAATAACTCAAGTGACAACTTGACATTCAAGTGACAAGTTAGCTAATACTAACAATCAGCCAATCCTGAAGCCAGTCAGCTAAGAGCATTGTTCCACTTACCCTCTTACTAGTCGCGTAATTATTCAATGATTGTTTATTGTTTCCACTGAACTTGTGACCTCTTCCACTGTACTGCGACTTGTCACAAAAAATACTGGCTTCAATTTTACCCTTAATGGAATCTATTGGCTTTCCTGGCGTGGCTCTGATTGGGCTCAGCCAAGGTTGCTTGCAACTGCTCAAGACCCACTGATTTGAGATCTACGACGCACTACCAATCAATGTCGTATTTTTTTTCGGCTCTAGAAGATTTTCTTCTCGCGATAATAATTTCCCTTCAACTTAGAATGTAGACTAGCTAGGCAGGAGTCTGAAGCACGACGGAGCGCTGCGTGTATACATCGAGAAAACAAAACAAGTAGTAATTGCCACGAGAGAATAACACGAACGGGAATATACACACACGAAAACGATGTAAACATGTAAGAACAAGCAAAACAAGAGGTCCACCACAGCTTGACAAATAACGGTTAACCAGATTTGCAAGAAAGCGAGGGCTGACGGATGTGCAGAAGTCAAAAGTGCATTCTGGCCAAACTAGTCACAATTACAAAAATTACTTACAACTAACCCTCTAAAAAGTTTTCTTTTTTTAGGATAATTTTTTTTTTGACTTTGATCTACTATTTAAAAAAATAGACATTTGTAAACATTCGTGGTCTATTCTTCAACCGACTAATATAAAAAAAACATTGCCAAAACTAAAATTTGAAATTTTGAAGAGGAAACTGAGCCACTACTTGCATCAGATGCCATATCAGTCATTTTGCCTTTTAACTCCAAAGACTAAGGGGCTAATTACCTCATCTTTTGTATATAATTCACATTTTACATGATGTTTTTTTGTACTGATAAAGCCACTGGTTGCCGTATCGTCTACAATAAAGACACCCAGATGTTTTACAAGTGTCTTATTCCCTTTATGTTGTCTGTATTGTATACCATTTATGTGCATGTTGAATAGTTATTTATACCGAGAATATGCTCTTATTAGTCTTTATAACAAGCATAACCTATATGAAAGCTTTTAACTTAGCAAGTGGTGCGCGTGTGTAATATTCTTGTATTTTTATTTAGGTCAAGAAAAGACTGAGAGGCGACCTGGTCTGGGACTGAACCACCAGAGTGATGATCCCGGGAAATATCCTCAGGAAAACACGGGAGTCTCTTATCTTTTAAATTTATCATCGACCCTCTCTCGTGTTTACGAGGACACTGACTTGTCTATGTTTTACCCATTTGAGCCTTGTGTGCTTTCCTATTTGTTTACATGTCTTCCTATGTTTATAGTATAAATACATCAAGGGGAAAAGGTCGACTGAAATATTTTCATCTCATAAACCCTACTCCCATTCCTCAAGCCAGAAGGGAAGGAAGTATTTTTTTTAAAAAACAAATTTGATAGAACAATGTGTTGCCCCATTCTTACAGTTACTTGGGGAAAAAACTATTCCCCGGCATTCTATACAAAAATTTTACATTAAAATCAGTCTGACAGGAGACTTTAGTAAGGCAAAAGAGAATATCGTCAGGTATTCCATAAAGGGTTCAGCACTAAAGGGAAACTGCAAGATTTCTTTTGAAGTTGGTTATTATGACTTGGGGATTACCATCTCTCGACGGCCCATCCCATACAGGAAAATCTTTTTTTGAAGATATCTCTGTTATAGAGTCGCAACAAATATTGGAGAGAGTAAACTTGTATCGTGAATGCAATGGAATGCAGTTGGGCCTGGGTAGATCTAAAACTCAACAAACACACAAATATAGAAAACACATTCGCGGAGCAATTTACAATGAAACTGACTGACGTTGATGTAGTACGGTAGAAAGTCTTAGGTTTAGTTACAAGTACTGCTGGCTCTTCGGCACAGACACACGATCAACAAATTATATGTAAACAATGTGGTCTGCCTTATGGTCACACCTGAACATTTATGTGCGTGCCCAATTTATGTGTCAAGCCAAGGTATCTATTTGAAAATAATATTCCAGACATTTTAACAAATAACCTAAATTTGTCAAATATATGAAATATAAATGGTAAATACAGTATTTACCCTATGTACTCCTGTTAACACTATTTGGTGTTAACAGGCCTTTTTTTGTATGTCAATGTTCTTGCACTACAGTCGACAGGATGGCAGGGGCACTACAACCAGCACTAACGGCGAAAAATCTAATCTTCATACACCATCCTTGTCCAATATTTGTACTACCAACAACAGCTGAAATTTCGACAGGCCTTTAGTTAGAGCAAGTGTTGCCTGCCCCCCCTCCAACACTAGCACTCACGGAAGCGTAAACACCAGTTGCTTCCTCACCCCCCCTTTTGCCCCTGGTGACACCATTGTCCATTGAAATTTTCCCATTCTCACTTTCGCCCTCCTCATCCCTCGCATAAATAAATCGTTCCATCGAAAGTGATTTGGGCAACAGCTGGTGCCCCCCCAAAAACGTTAAAATCAAGTTGGGAAACCTTCTGTACCCTATCATATTCAGTAGTGGTCCCACGTCAAGGAGGATGACGAAGATCGAGCCTTCACTGTATGACCAAACAAGGGTTTTTCTACAAAACATTTCCTAAATTACAAAAAACAAAAACACTTATATATATATATATATATATATATATATATATATATATATATATATATATATATATATATATATATATATATATATATATATATATATTATTTCCCGAATAGGTAAAACTTGCAATTTTCGCTTAAATAGAAAAAAGCCTTCTTGCCGAATAAGGGTGCGGTGGGAAAATCGGGGGGCACTGTATTAACATCCGGGGTCCAGACTATTCAACATCTTACCAGAAGATATCAGAAACACGGGTGGAACCAGTGAGAAGCCTTCAAAGGGAAAATGACAAATATCTTCACCCGGTGCCAGATCAACCAGGCTGTGATGGATATGTGGGGCAGCGGGCCCAGCAGCAACAGCCTGGTTGACCAGGCAAGCCCCGGGGCCTGGCCCATGGCCGGGCTCGAATAGATCTTAAACTCTTCAAAGGTATATCAAAGGGAAGCAAAAATTTGTGGGTAACGAGGATGATAGTGAGGAATGGGCAATGGGAAGAATGAAGATGAAAACGGGTAATAAAGAGGAGAGGAGTCTGGGGAAGTATATGGTTGGTGCTGGTTGTTCTCCCATTGGAATAGTTTTCCTTGGAGTGTCTCCCATCACTTTCTCTAAACACAAATGCAGTTTACTACACTGCTATACCTGCAGAATCTTTTTTTTTTTGTTGCACGTTGCATACAAAGCAGCATTCTGCACTCTTTAGGCTCCCGTTTTTAAAAAGCCATGAATAACCTCCCTTGCCCTAGTGCCCGCATCTCCTGCACCTCTTATCACCTTTTCTTTTTTCCCCTTTCTTTAACTGATAACATTCCTCTTGAGGCTTGAAAAATGATGACCCAAAGCCCTGTGTCTCTTTCATCCTGGTTCTTGAAATTCCTCTCAGCTCACCTTTATTCTGGGTTTTTTTGTCTTCCTCCTCAAGCTTTCCAGCATTACCCATTGTCTCCACTTTTTCTGACCCAGCCCCCAATTTCTCCCTTTTTTAAACCTTGTAGGTCTCAGCCCCTTTTTTTTTTTTGTCCTTTTTTTCCACTCTTCACCTCATTTATCACTAAGTAATGTATCTGTCTCTAATAAAGGGTGAATCATCGTTGTCCAACTTTCCAATGTTTTTTATGATACTCCTGCACCCCCACCCAAATTCCAATGTTGTTCTATGATACTCCTGCACCTCCACCAACTTTTGTTGCTATGATACTCCTGCACCTCCACCAACTTCCCAAAGTTGTTCTATGATACTCCTGCACCTCCACCCAAATTCCAATGTTGTTCTATGATACCCCCACCTCCACCAACTTCCAATGTTGTTCTATGATACTCTTGCACCTCCACCAACTTCCAATGTTGTTCTATGATACTAATGCACCTCCACCAACTTCCCAAAGTTGTTCTATGATACTCCTGCACCCCCACCAACTTCCAAGTTGTTCTATGATTCCCGCACCTCCACCAACTTCCAATGTTGTTCTATG
>WNWK01059874.1:0-10080 GCA_009830355.1 Cherax destructor
TTGTCTGGATGGTCTGTGTCACCTCGTACCCTTTAGGTGGTATGCCTGGCAATATAAGTTATAGCACTGTCTTTCCTGAATTGATGTGTGGCACATTTCAGGGTGGAAAAACTTACAGGACGGGAGGTTGCATTTGCCTCTTTTCATATGGTCACGGCATTTTCTGGGGTGATCATAATTGCATGACCCATCTGATTTCCCAGATTTTCCATGCCTGCAGATACCAAGTGCATAGTATTCACATAGGCCTGGTTTCCGTTTGCCCTGGTTTTTTGTGACTGTGTTCCCCATTGGTGGGTGTGTTCCTGTCTCGTGTCTGCCTTCGTTACTGGTGCTAACAATGGAGTCTTCAACTTTTTCCGGTAATTTATCTTCAGTATTTCTCTGGGCATCCCCTTGTTTACCCTTTGACTGTCGCAACCCCCAATCCTGAGTGCTCTCCTGTTGTCGCAAAATATTCGGAAAAAAAAAAAATTCTTATAAAAAATTTAAGATTATTTTTATCTTAAAAATTTTTTGCGATCAATACTTACTGAGATATGGAGGCGTAAAGTTGGCAGAAAATGAGCCGCATATGGCAACAGTGGCGCATGCCGCTCACTGGTACACTTATATTTACTCCCATTCGAAGGTTTCTTGTATTTTCCAATATTTTTTTTTTCCAAATAACTTATGTGGCCTGTGAGACCAAAGTAACATGCTGTGTACATATATACACTCGTTGTATGCAACACAATAACTGCACAAACATTATTACCATTAAACCAAACCACGGGTGGGGTTCGAACCCCACCCGTGGTTTGGTTTGTTTGCAATCGTGTCATTACGATTTCGTGAGTCATTATTATCATTATATTGTTTACAAAACTTGTTTACACAAACCACCAATGAAATTTTTTTTTATTACTATTGTTCTATAATATATATACACATATATAATGACTGGAAACTTTCCATCAACTTCCCTTAGCACTTGAAGCTGTGTGTGTGTGTGTGGACATCTAAATTTGCTGAGTCAGGGTAAGGCAGCTGTCAAAATGACATATTATACCATTACTCATCACCCCCACTGCTGTCAACCTATCAACACAAAAGGGGTTGCATGTCTTCTTCCCCACAACCTTCTTCCTAGCTTCCTTTCTTCCTTCATTCCTTCCTTTCTTACTTATTTCCTTCCTTCCTTCCTCTCATCTCTTCCTTCCTTCCTTCCTCTCATCTCTTCCTTCCTTCCTTCCTCTCATCTCTTCCTTCCTTCCTTCCTTCCTCATCTCTTCCTTCCTTCCTTCCTCTCATCTCTTCCTTCCTTCCTTCCTCTCATCTCTTCCTTCCTTCCTCTCATCTCTTCCTTCCTCTCATCTCTTCCTTCCTTCCTTCCTCTCATCTCTTCCTTCCTTCCTTCCTCTCATCTCTTCCTTCCTGGCTTCCTTTCTTCCTTCCTGCCTTCCTTTCTTCCTTCATTCCTTCCTTTTTTTCTTCCTTCCTTTCTTACTTCTTTTGTTCATTCCTTCCTCTCATCTCTCCTTCCTTTCTTCTTTCCTTCCTTCCTTTCTTTTCTCCTTCCTCTCATCTCTTCTTTCCTTCCTTTCATCTCTTCTTTCCTTCCTTTCTTCCTTTCATCTCTTCTTTCCTTCCTTCCTTTCATCTATTCCTTCCTTCCTTACTTTCTTTCTATCTTCCTTCCTTCCTTCTGGTATCCTGGGCATTGCTTTCAGTCACAAACTCATCAAAACCATGAAATTCACCTTCAGACACTTCCATCTGTGTTAGATCTATCACTGGGGAAGAGAAGAGTCCCAGATTCGCCGGGGAGTCAGATATTTCTTACCGCTAGGCATGCTGAACATGGACTACTGAAATGGCGTTCCCACAATGCAACACTGGCTCCCCGATTTTTTTTTATACTGCACACACTGACCACACAGACCCATTCTCTCACATGTGGGCCTTCCAGCTTTCTCCCACTTGATTTGAGGTCGCTAGAATTTATGCGCTTTAATACGTCCGAAACAGTGGCTCGTAAGACGTATATATACGACCGAAACAGTCAAAGGGTTAAAGATAATCTTTTTCTATAGGTAATAAAACAAAATAAAATCCAATCAGCAATTTCCTAGATATTGAAGTGTGAAGTTGACCCTCAATGTGTGGGTGGAGGCAACATCGGCGACTTCCATAAAGTCGCATTTTTTTATTTTACTTTTTTGTTACTTTTTTTCTTATCATTTCTAATTTTTTTCCAGTAACGTTTGTGGCGTGTAAGACCAATATAATGCATAATGTCTATATGTACACTTGTTGTATTCAACACAATAACCGCACTAATATTTTCATCATTATAATATTTACAATAATTGTTTACAACAAAAACATGCAAAAATGTTGTATACAGTGGTCCCTCGACTAACGAAATTAATCCATTCCAGGAGCTAGTTCTCAACACGAAAAATTCATAATTCGAAACCTCATTTCCCATAAGAAATAATGTAAATACACAAAAATACACAAAAAAATCCCTCTGTTGGACACAACCTGGCCACAATGGTCTCCAAGCAGAGTTCAAAGTCCTTGAAGTCACTCCCTCCCAATCCTTGCCTATAAGGCCTATGCAGCTGTAGATATTGAAGTGATTCTTCCAGAACTCTCTAAGGGTCAATTCACTGTCCGAGGTCATTTCAAAGCACTTTTCAAACACTGCTTTTGTGTGTAGTTTTTTGAAGTTACAGATGACCTGCTGGTCCATGGGCTGGAGGAGAGAAGTGGTGTTAGGAGGCAAGAACCTCAGTTTTATAAATCTGAAGTCTTCACACAGTAGGTCTTCCATGTTTTGAGGTTTTCAGCGGACTAAGTGGATTGCTAGGATCCTCTGGCCACAGAAATCTTGTGTAATCCCGATCTGTTTCTTGCAATCCCACTCTCAGGAAAGCTTTACTTATGTCTGCCATAAAGGCATAATCATTAACTCTGAAATTCAATATCACATCTCCCAATTTCTCCATCAGCGACGGACCTGTCATCAAACAATCATTCAAACTATGTACATTTTTATTACCCCTGGCACTACAATTAAACACGATCCTCAAAGGAGTGGTTTTCGAATCCTTCTTCACTCCGTGATGAGGTAAATAGTGGCCATGAATCTTGGTTTGCTCCGGGGGTACTTCCTCTATGAACTGATTATTTAATTGTTCATTAATTATTGTATTATAAGCAGTCAACAATTTTGGTGTCTTACTCAATTCGTGGAGCTGGGCCTTTAACTGACCATACACCATCCGGTAATTAGTGGGTAGTTCCAGATGGTTTAGCTTCCATGGGAGTCGCACCCAGTATTGTCCAGACTCGAATTTAACATCCTTCAGGTATTGTTCCTGAGTGAAGGAGTTATCTGGACTTTCCTCATGTACATTAATCATGAAACTCGAGGGTCCACTGTACAGTGGACCCTTGAGTAACGAACACCCCAGAAATCGTACAATTATGTAAGTACAGTGGACCCCCGGTTAACGAACACCCTGGAAATCGTACAATTATGTAAGTATAATATTGTAAGTGCTTGTGGAAGTGTATTTTTGGGGGTCTGAAATAGACTAACCTACGTGACATTATTCCTTAACCCTTTGACTGTTTCGGTCGTATATATACGTCTTACGAGCCAGTGTTTCGGACATATATATACTCACAAATTCTAGCGGCCTCAAATCAAACGGGAGAAAGCTGGTAGGCCCACATATGAGAGAATGGGTCTGTGTGGTCAGTGTGCGCAGTATAAAAAAAATCCTGCAGCACGCAGTGCATAATGAGAAAAAAAAAACTCCGACCATGTTTTTTTAATAAAACGCCGACTTTGAGGTGTATTTTCGTAAAGTATTTATGGTTGTATTCTCTTTTTCGTGGTCTCATTTGATAGAATGGAAAACATATTACAGGAATAGAGATGATTTTGATTAGTTTCATGATGAAAACGATCTTGAAATTGAGCTCAAAGTAGCGGAAATTTTCGATTTTTGCCAATGTTCAAGAGTAAACAAATCATGCCACGCGTCCAATACACATCAACTGGTGTCTACCTGGAGTCTACCTGGAGAGAATTCCAGTGGTCAACGCCCCCGTGGCCCGGTCTGTGACCAGGCCTCCTGTTGGACCAGAGCCTGATCAACCAGGCTGTTACTGCTGGCCGCACGCAGTCCAACGTACGAACCACAGCCCGGCTGATCCGGTACCGACTTGAGGTGCCTGTCCAGTGCCTGCTTGAAGACAGCCAGGGGCTTGTTGGTAATCCCCCTGATGTATGCTGGGAGGCAGTTGAACAATCTTGGGCCCCTCACACTTATTGTGTTGTCCCTCAGCGTGCTAGTGGCACCCCTGCTCTTCATTAGGGGGATGTTACATCGCCTGCCGAGTCTTTTGCTTTCGTACGGAGTGATTTTTGTGTGCAAGTTTGGTACTAAGCCCTCGAGAATTTTCCATGTGTATATAATAATGTATCTCTCCCGCCTGCATTCTAGAGAGTACAGGTTTAGGAACTTCAAGCGTTCCCAGTAGTTGAGGTGGTTTATCGCACTTATGCGTGCGGTGAAGGTTCTCTGCACATTTTCAAGGTCAGCAATTTCACCCACCTTGAAAGGTGCAGTTAGTGTGCAGCAATATTCCAGCCTAGATAGAACAAGCGATCTGTAAAGTGTCAACATGGGCTTGGCATCCCTGGTTTTGAAGGTTCTCATTATCCATCCTGTCATTTTTCGAGCAGATGCAATTGCTACATTGTTATGGTCCTTGAAGGTGAGATCCTCTGACATGATCACTCCCAGGTCTTTGACATTAGTTTTTCGCTCTATGTATTGTGTGGTTGGAATTAGTTTTGTACTCCGATGAGATTTTAATTTCTTCACGTTTTCCGTATCTGAGTAATTGAAATTTCTCATCATTGAACTTCATATTGTTTTCTGCAGCCCATTTAAAGATTTGGTTTATGTCTGCTTGGAGTCTTGCAGTGTCTTCAACGGTGGACACTGTCATACAGATTCGGGTGTCATCTGCAAAGGAAGACACAGCACTGTGGCTTATATCCCTGTCAATGTCTGATATGAGGATGAGGAATAGGATGGGAGCAAGTACTGTGCCTTGTGGAACAGAGCTTTTCACAGCAGCTGCCTCAGACTTTACTCTGTTGACTACTACTCTTTGTGTTCTACGTGTTAGGAAATTATAGATCCATCTACCAACTTTTCCTGTTATGCCTTTATCACGCATTTTGTGTGCTATTACACCATGGTCACACTTGTCAAAGGCTTTTGCAAAATCTGTGTATATAACATCTGCATTCTGTTTATCTTCTAGAGCATCCAGGACCTTGTCGTAGTGGTCCAGTAGTTGGGACAGACAGGAGCGGCTGCTCTAAACCCATGCTGTCCTGGGTTGTGCAATTGATGGGTATCAAGATGGGTGGCGATCTTGCTTCTTAGAACCCTTTCAAAGATTTTTATGATATGGGACGTTAGCGCAATTGGTCTGTAGTTTTTTGCTATTGCTTTACTGCCCCCTTTGTGGAGCGGGGCTATGTCTGTTGTTTTTAGTAGCTGCGGGACGATCCCAGTGTCCATGCTCCTCTCCATAGGATGTTAAAAGCATGTGATAGGGGCTTTTGCAGTTCTTGATGAACACGGAGTTTCATGAGTCTGGGCCTGGAGCGGAGTGCATGGGCATGTCATTTATTGCCTTTTCGAAGTCATTTGGCGTCGTGATGATGTCAGAAAGGCATGCGTCTGTCAAGTTCTGTGGCACTCTCATAAAAAAATCATTTAGGTTTTCGATTTTCAGTCTGGATAGTGGCTCGCTAAAGACTGAGTCATACTGGGATTTAAGTAACTCACTCATTTCCTTGCTGTCATCTGTGTAGGACCCATCCGGTTTAAGTAGGGGCCCAATACTGGTTGTTGTTCTCGACTTTGATTTTGCATAGGAAAAGAAATACTTAGGGTTTCTTTCAATTTCATTTATGGCTCTTAGTTCTTCCTGTGTCTCTTGATTCCTATAAGATTCCTTTAGTTTTAATTCGATGTTTGCTATTTCTCTGACTAGTGTCTCCCTACGTATTTCAGAGATATTGGCCTCCTGTAGCCGCTCCGTTATTCTGTGCCTTCGCCTGTATAGGGAGCGCCTCTCTTCTAGTTTGCATCTTCTCCTCCTTTTCCTTAAGGAAATTTGCCTTGAGCAAACCTCAAGTACCACAGAGTTAATTTGTTCTAGACATAGGTTGGGATCCGTGATGCTTAGGCAATCTTCCCAGTTTATATATTTAGGACTTGGTTTACTTGGTCCCACCTTATGTTTTTGTTATTGAAGTTGAATTTGGAGAAAGCTCCCTCACGGCTGATCACATTTTGTTGATCTGGGGCTCCCGCATGCATGTCTGGACCTCTATTATGTTGTGATCTGAGTATATTGTTTTTGATATGATGACATTTCGTATCAGATCATCATTGTTGGTGAAGATGAGGTCCAGCGTATTCTCTAATCTTGCGGGCTCTACTATTTGCTGGTTTAAGGTGAACTTGGTGCAGAGATTTAAATGTTCATGCATGTGTGAATTTTCATCTGAGCTGCCTCCTGGTGTTATCTCTGCTACCACATTGTTTGCAATGTTCCTCCATTTTAGGTGCATGAGGTTGAAATCCCCAGTAGCAAGATGTTGGGGGCAGGAGCTGGAAGATTTTCCAGACAGTGGTCAATTTTCAGAAGCTGTTCCTGGAATTGTTGGGACGTTGCATCCGGGGCTTGTAGACAACCACGATGACCAGGTTTTGATTCTCGACCTTTATTGCTAATACTTCAACTACATCATTTGAGGCATTTAGTAGTTCTGAACATAAAGTGACTCGGTGAGTCTAATATTCTTTCACAAGTGCACAGATATTATTTATACTGTTTTTACAATAATGCAATAGTCTGCATAACAATAAATCTTCTATTTTTTGTGTGAATAAAAAATCAAAATAGAAAGCAGGAGTAATATAAGAGGGGCCTAAAGACGTGACTAATGAACAGATAACATCTTATTTTAGTGCCAGGAATGTCTGCATTGTTTATTCTAGACCCTGTTTTGAAATTGACATCTTTTTATTTTGCATGAAATTGGCGAAATTGCCAAATTCTGACCACTTTATTGGTAGTTGAAATTGGTAAATTGGTGGTTTCTTGTACTTAATCGATAGAACAAATGGAGTTCTAAAGAAATAACTATGGGTTTGGTCGACTGTAACAATGGAATTGGCCGAAAATAGGGCTCAAATTGGCAAAATCGCCGATGCGTATATGTCGCTGACATCACTAACTTTGCGAGCATAATTTCGTAAGTTTTCCATCAAATTTCATACTTTTGGTGTCATTACAATCGGGAAAAGATTCTCTATCATTTCATAAGAGAAAATCATTTTTTTTTTTCCAAAATTTTGCAACATAGAATGACAGTTTCAGAATGTGGCCTCCGACAGTCAAAGGGTTAAGGAGTAAATTCGTTCGGTAATGGCACTTGAGCAGGCTTCTGAAATGAAGTTTTTACGTTACTCGGGGGTCCACTTTACGAGCAAATTGAGTTACAAGCTCGGTCACGGAGCGAATTAAACTCATAAGTCAAGGTACCACTGTAATTGAAATTTCTCATCATTAAACTTCATATTGTTTTCTGTGGCCCATTCAAAGATCTGGTTGATGTCCGCCTGGATTCTTGCAATGTCTTCAATGGAGGACACTGTCATGCAAATTCGGGTGTCATCTGCAAAGGAAGACATGGAGCTATGGCTTACATCCCTGTTATATAGATATGAGGATGAGGAACAGGATGGGAGCGACTACTGTGCCTTGTGGAACAGAGCTTTTCACCATAGCCGCCTCAGACTTTACTCTGTTGACTACTACTCTTTGTGTTCTATTTGTTAGGAAATTATAGATCCATCTACCCACTTTTCCTGTTATTCCTTTATCACGCATTTTGTGTGCTATCACACCATGGTCACACTTGTCAAAGGCTTTTGCAAAGTCTGTGTATATAACATCTGCATTATGTTTGTCTTCTAGAGCATCCAGAACCTTGTCGTAGTGGTCCAGTAGTTGGGACAGACAGGAGCGACCTGCTCTAAACCCATGCTGCCCTGGGTTGTGTAATTTATGGGTATGTAAATGAGTGGCGATCTTGCTTCTTAGAACCCTTTCAAAGATTTTTATGATATGGGACGTTAGCGCTATTGGTCTGTAGTTTTTTGCTATTGCTTTACTGCCCCCTTTGTGGAGTGGGGCTATGTCTGTTGTTTTTAGTAACTGCGGGACGACCCCAGTGTTCTAATTACATAGAACCATTCTAACTATATAGAACCACTGTAACTATATCAAACCACTGTAATTGTATAGAACCATCCTAACTATATAGAACCAATGTAACTTTTGGGTAATCTTCGGTAATCTACACATATGCTGCTATGTATGACAATAATAATAATAATAATAATAATAATATAATAATATTTTATTGTGACATGATACAAAGATGTATGTACATATTGTTGAGAAAGTAAAATGGGGTGTACATGCCAAAAGCCCCTTATATGCAGAGCATTGTGGGCAATCTTAAAATTAATTATAATTAATTATTCTATAACAGACTAAATGGTAAAATTATAGTAGACAATTTACAAAATAAGTATACATGTAATTGATTATTTAAGCAATGAAATTTGAACATAAATGGTAAAAATTATAGTAGACAATTCACAAAATAAGTATAATTGAGTATTTAAGCAATGAAATTTGAACATAAGTTGAACATAATAATTTATTATCTGTAGTAATGCAATTTATTAAATCAGATCAAACAAATCAAATCAATTAATTGTATTGCAAAAACAGTTTATATTGTCATTAGATGAGTTACAAAGAGTACAAGAGAATTAATTTTTTTATTAGGTAATGCTTTTGAAACAAAGTTAGCTAAGGATGCATTATTTATAACAGGTTTATACATTTAGGAGATATGCGTTTCAAAATTTGCATTAGGTTAAGTTTGAGAAATATTGTTCTTTGAGCAATTATGTAAATGGGTTTTTAGTTTTGAGTGAGAAGGTGGTTTTTCAGCAGAGTTTTGAATTGATGTACAGGCAGGGTTTCTTTGGTAATCGCAGGTAATGAATTCCAAATTTTTGGGCATTGAGTTTTTGCATTGTGTGAGATGGACACGGGGAACGTCAAAGAGTGATCTGTGCCTTGTGTTATGGTCATGTGTCCTGTTAAGGTTGGTAAGGAGAAGTTTGAGTTGTGGGTTAATATTTGAGTTTAGTAAAAAGTATGGATGTCTTGTATGGTGAGTAAGTTGAGATTTTTGAATATTGGTGGGGTATATTGTCTGGAGTGGGAATTTGTTATTATTCTGACTGCAGCCTATTGTTGTGTTATTAATGGTCTGAGATGAGTTATTGTTGTTGAGCCCCATGCGCAGATTCCATAGGTGAGATAGGAGTAAATGAGTGAGTGATACAGGAAAGGAGAGCTGGTTGTGGAACATAGTACCTTATCTTGGATAGATTCCTACGGTCTTGGAGACTTTCTTGAAATTTGTTGTATATGTGTCTGAAATTTGAGGCCACTGTCAAGGTGGATTCCTAAAATTTTCCTCTGTGAGTTTTGTGATAATGGACCCGTTTATCATTATGTTAATGCAACATTTGTAGCTCTGTTCCCAAACTGAATGAAATAGGGGTTTTTCAACATTGAGAGTAAGTTTGTTAGTCATCATCCAGGTAGATATTTTTGTAATTCAGCATTTACAGCATTGGCTAGTATGTCTGGGCTTGGGTGAGAGAAAACGTATGTAGTGTCATCTGCAAATAGTATGGGTTTGAGTAGTTGAGATTCATTTGGTAAATGAGAAAGAGAAGTGGGCCAAGAACACTTCCTGTGGGACACCAACTGTAATTGTTTGTGTGAAGAGTTAGCTCCATATATGTAACTGTATTTATGTGTACCTATAATAATAATAATAATAATAATAATAATTTTTAATAATAATAATAATAATAATAATAATAATAATAA
>WNWK01059875.1:0-10080 GCA_009830355.1 Cherax destructor
CACACACAAAATGTTACATATTTCTTATATAATAATCTCTGCATTTCAACACAAAACACAGAAAACACAAACATAACAAAATAACTTACTCCAATAATGACCTTACACAGAAGGCCCAAAATATATGAACATCAATGATTATACAATCCTTGTATACATCTTATCCAAATCGAAACCAACCTTCGGCACAGAAGGTTCTCATACTCAGAGATGTACTGAAGCACAAACTACCCCAGCCTCTTCCCCACTGATCTACACCCTCCCCACCTAACGGCCTTCCACCTAAGAACCCACCTAACCCCCTTACCTATCATCTACACAATCCCACTACTTTACCCATCCCTACACCACCCCTAACCCATCCCCCCCTTCCCCACTAACCTCTCCCCTCCCTAGCCCCTTAACCCATGCACTGTCATCTCTCGATAAGGCTGCGAGAAAGCCCCATCCCACGCCCTACCATATAATTTCCTGTTCCTACACTTAGTCCTATAAAAGCCGCTCCCAATGCCCCAATACGTGCCCTCCCTCCTCTTCCCTACAACTCCATGAAATATAAACATAATCCAATCCAAATAAGACAACCCCCTGCGTATGCTGTCCGAAAACTGCCCCAGATCCAAACTCAGCGCCCTCAGAACCGAAACCTCCCTTTTCCCACCTGTCGTAACACCCCCAAACCATTCTCTCACCTCCTGCAATCCATCACAAAAATAAACGACATGATATGCCGTTTCCAGCTCGCCACACCTACCGCAAACCCCATCGGCTACCAACCCCATGACGTATAATTGAGCTCTAGAAGCCAAAACCCCTGCAAAAACCTATATCCTACCTCTCGCACCCTAGGATGTAACTTTAGCTTCGAAACCACCTCCATATTCCTTGCCAATCATACAGGATAAACCCTCTCCCCTGCACCTCCCTCCCTCCAAGCCCAACCTATCCAACCTACTAACCTACTCGTCCCGGCTCTTTCATCACCATTAACCCTCGTAAATTGCCTCACATACCAAAATATCCTTCCTTCCCACCACCTGCGCACCTCCTTCATTACTAACCCCACTCTTCTTCCCCCTCCCTCCTCGCATCAGAAATTCATGCCTCACAAACACACTTTGTAATCTGCACCTCAACGGTATCAACCCTATCCCACCCCACCTCGTCTTGGTTTCCACTACCTCCCTACTTAGCCAGTGTCTCCCATGCCCCCATACAAACCTTAAAACATTACTCAACAAACGATGCACATCCACCTCCAAGAGAGGATACACCACCGCCCTAAACCATAATTTGCTATACACCAACACATTTATAACAACTCTTTGCAGTAATGTCACCTCCCACTCCCAGCCCCTCATCCTTCCAATTGCCGCATCCACCACCGTCCTTGAATTCACCTCCGATCCACTACCGCATCTGCACTAAAACTATACCGCATATCTTAATCATTTCTACACAATTCCAACCCTCCGACCCCAACATTCCCCCAGACCAACTTCCTACCTCCAATAAATTAGACTTCCCCTATTAACCCTCATCCCTGTGCCCTCCCAAAACGTTCTATCAAATCATTCAACTTACTCATTGCCACTCCTTCCTAACCAACACCGTGGTGTCATCAACATAACCAACCATACCACCCACCTCCTCCTCCCTCTCCTCAGACCCTCCCCTCAACCCCGCCTCTACTCAATCTGTAAAAGGATCCTGCAAAGTGAAAGGATCTGCGACAGAGGACAACCCTGTCGCAGACCCCTCTGCATTTCCACTGCCCTTCCCACCTTCCCATTAATCTGCACTCGTAATAACGCACCTGCATACAATGTTTCGACCCACCTTACCACCCCTTCCCAAACCCTGCGTCTCCAATATTGCTAATAACATTTCTCGATCAACCCTGTCATATGCTCTGCCAATCCAATCCTAACACCCCCTCCTCACTTTCCTCAATAAACTGCTTAATTCGCTCGATGCCCTGTACGAATACTCCTTCCAGGCACCCCAAATTGACCCTCATGCAAAACTCCACCTAAACCCCTCTTGATCCTATTTGCCAAAATCTTTGCAAAAATTTTTATAATCCGCCGTCAACAAAGCCAGACCCCTATAATCACTTAAGCCTCAGGAGAATCTCCCTTCGCCGCTAATACTACTACCCCAGTCCTCATTGATTTCCCCATGAAACCATCCTCCCTCAACCCATTAAACAACCTCACAAGAACCCTTTAAAACCTCCCAATGAGTTACGTACAAATCCCCGGCAACCCATCGATCCCAGGTGATTTCCCCAACCTCAAACCCTGCACGGCTTCCAAACCTCCTCCTCAAAATCTCTGCCCCGCACTCTCTTCCCTCCTCCACACTCCAAGAATCTCCCTATTCCCTGCAATAACCCTTCTCTGTCCACCTGATTAACCTTCCTTCCTGTATTGAACACGAAACCATCCTTCCGCGTACCCCCCCATGCCCTCCGTCGTTCTTAAAACCCTCCCTCCTGATACCCATCCACCCCCCTCCCTCCTCCACTTTCAAAGACGAAATTAACATCCCGCTCCTACGTTTCTCAAAAGTCCTTAAAACCACCTTTGAAGCCTTATTTCCCCATAAAACCTCCTCCATACCACTCCTAACCCGTAAGGCATGAAACCGTTCCTCTTGTAAATCCCGTAACATACCCCTCAATTCCACTACCTCTGCCGTTCTCCTCCTCCCCAATCCCCCGCCTGGCAATCACGTAACAACCCCTCCAAATATTTCTGATACCCAAACCTACTCCTGCTATCTTCCCTACCGACCCACCCATAAAACTTCCTAATTTCCTCTTTCCCCCTCTCCATCCACCATCTGACAATCCCATTTGACACCCCTACCCCCCCTTCCACACCCCTCCCCACCACTCTTCGAACATCTCAGCCCCCCCTTCCCTCTTCAATAATCTTCGCTTTCCTCTGATTAATACATAACAAATCCATCGTTTGAAATGGATGGATGGTTTCATGTGTTGTGGCATCTAAAAGATGCATCTTCTGGTCGGCTTTAAACTTTTGGTTGATGCGTTTGTCTCAAAAAAAGAATCTCTTGTTAGCTTGTGTCAGTTATCAAGTGTCAGTTATGAATTGTCAGTTATGAATTGTCAGTTATCAAGTGTCAGTTACCAAGTGTCAGTTACCAAGTGTCAGTTATCAAGTGTCAGTTACCAAGTGTCAGTTATCAAGTGTCAGTTATCAAGTGTCAGTTACCAAGTGTCAGTTATCAAGTGTCAGTTATCAAGTGTCAGTTACCAAGTGTCAGTTATCAAGTGTCAGTTATCAAGTGTCAGTTATCAAGTGTCAGTTATCAAGTGTCAGTTATCAAGTGTCAGTTATCAAGTGTCAGTTATCAAGTGTCAGTTATTAAGTATCAGTTATCAAGTGTTAGTTATCAAGTGTCAGTTTTATTAATCAAATGTGAAATAATTGAAGAATATCTCTTCTGATCAGAAATAAGTCGCAGAATTTAACTCTATTTGGTTATCCTTGGTTAATTAAACTTAAAGTTCCTTTATATGTCAATATGTTTCTGTCCTCAAGACCATTGTTAAAAGTTGTTTGTTATGTATACTAAGATTATTTCAAACTTATTTAATTAATTATCATGGCCTGAGTGCGCCCCAGTTTGATTTTTAATGGAAAATTAAAAAGAAATCAAATGCTGCTTTACATGAGATAATTTCTAAGTGTAGTGAAGATTTCACGATAAATTTCATTATAGAGAAGAAAGATTCACAGTAATAAGTTGTCCCAGAAACAGAGAGAAGTGGGAAGCCAGTTTTGTGAAGACTCGGACACTTGCCTTCTGGGATTTGTGTCCAAAAGTTAGAGATGAGATTTCATGTAGCAACTTCAAACCCACATCTTCCTGCAGCTCAATAAGCTCTGTGTCTAGTGAAGCAACATCCCAGGCAACAGTTGCAACAACAGGACATCCATCGTTGATGACATCAATCATTAAAAATGAAACAACAGGACATCCATCGTTGATGACATCAATCATTAAAGATGCAACAACAGGACATCCATCGTTGATGACATCAATCATTAAAGATGCAACAACAGGACATCCATCGTTGATGACATCAATCATTAAAGATGAAACAACAGGACATCCATCGTTGATGACATCAATCATTAAAGATGAAGCAACAGGACATCCATCGTTGATGACATCAATCATTAAAGATGCAACAACATGACATCCATCGTTGATGACATCAATCACTAAAGGTGCAACAACAGGACATTCATCGTTGATGACATCAATCATTAAAGATGCAACAACAGGACATCCATCGTTGATGACATCAATCATTAAAGATGCAACAACAGGACATCCATCGTTGATGACATCAATCATTAAAGATAAACAACAGGACATCCATCGTTGATGACATCAGTCATTAAATATGCAACAACAGGTCATCCATCGTTGATGACATCAATCATTAAAGATGCAACAACAGGTCATCCATCGTTGATGACATCAATCATTAAAGATGCAACAACAGGTCATCCATCGTTGATGACATCAATCATTAAAGATGCAACAACAGGACATCCATCGTTGATGACATCAATCATTAAAGATGAAACAACAGGACATCCATCGTTGATGACATCAATCATTAAAGATGAAACAACAGGACATCCATCGTTGATGACATCAGTCATTAAAGATGCAACAACAGGTCATCCATCGTTGATGACATCAATCACTAAAGATGCAACAACAGGTCATCCATCGTTGATGACATCAATCACTAAAGGATTCACAAGAAACTAAAAACATGGCTTTAACTTTTTTAGTTTCTCAATATTGTTCTCAAAATCATTATAAAGTGTTTCTAAGTTTCCTTCGTATTGTTTCACTTTACTGTCTTTAATTTCAACATCAGAAAAAATAGTTATTTTTAATTTAAGGTTGGGAAAGTGATCAAATTTCTTTGAGAATCTTAATTTTGTTCTGAAAACTGACTGGTCAAGTTGTGTAATAACTTTGTTTCTTCCTTGAAGTGTCAGATTTATAATATTGGAAGTGATACATTACATCTGTAAACAACATCACATCACTGTATTTATTCGTCATTTTCTAGTTGTGGGTATTTCTTTTTCATTTCCTTCATGAAAGCAATGATTGGTTCAAAAATATTAAGAAACCTATTCAAAAGACTGGTAGTTGACAGTCATCTTACAATACAGTAGAATGAAAGCTCACGACTTGTCTACCAGCTTCAGCTCATCAACAAAATTTCTAAATTCACGGTGTGTTCTCGCACTTGTGTGTTCTCGCACTTGTGTGTTCTCGCACTTGTGTGTTCTCGCACTTGTCACAATGAAATTCACAATTTTTAAAACCCAGTTTAAGACACTGTTGATCTTGAAGTGTTTACTTACTAAATTCTCAAGGTGGATGTTACATTGGATACAGAGACATTCACGATAGTTGAGATCATGTGTCAATTGCTCAACTAGGCCAGTATTTTGATCTACCACAGCTGGTGCTCCGTCTGTTGCAATACTTAAAGTTTATGTAATGGTAGTTGAGCATTTAATAAAGATTGTTAAGTACATTTTTGAAGTTAATACCTTTTGTGGCTTCCTTTAAACTTATCAGGTCTAAGAATTCTTCTTTCACATTTCCATCGTTTGTAACATAGCGAACAAATATAGCCAGCTGAGGGATATGTTGAATGTCTGTAGATTCATCCAGTGCTGTGCTGACAGCAACGCAGCTTTCAGATCACTCTGCAGTGAACCTACGATTGTAGAACTAATTTCAGAAATGTATCTTTCAGTAGTCAGGCGGGAGATAGGAATTTGTTCTGCCAAACTATCAATCTCAGTATTTGATTGATAGCTCTATCATTTTATCTTTCAATTTCTAATTGATAGATAAAGTACAGGTAGACTTTATAAATCCCTGACGGGTAAATAGAGTCCTGGTAGACTTTATAAATCCATGATAGATTAATAAAGTTCTGGTGGACGAAACGTCTTCTCAGTAAATGGCAGACTTAACTGATTTACATTTATGTGGGAGTATTTGTGATACAGAGAATTGAATGTGTGGTGCATGTGTAGCTTGCATATGTGGAGATACGTAAATGTAGCTGAAAAAATGTGGGTGTGTACTCCTGTGGACCTTTGCATAAGATGAAAATATAAACTATAAATAACAAAAAAGAAAACAAATTAACACGTACAGCTTTTTCACGGAATAAGATAAATAGATAAACACATGGACTCTAATCTTCCTACAATAAAACATTCACAAACACACTTACTTAACAATATAATTGTGAATAATGTATTTACTATAGAAACAAAATGCAACATAAATAGAAGTCCAAAATTTTCTTTAATTAGCCTCTCCTCGGTGGCCGAGCTGTGTGGCAGCTTGGTCTCGTCTAGCTGGTGTACGGTCGTGGCTGTCTTGGTGGGTGTAATTACTGGACGCAGTTTTTTGTGTCACCTCCAGTAATTCCACCCACCTGGACAGTCTCTACCGTAGACCAGCTAGACAAGACCAAGTTTCCACCCAGCAAGGTCACTGGGGGTGGCAACCGCTGACTCTGAGGAAGTGGGGAAGGGAGTCCACCTGAGGTGACACAAGTGGACTCCTGGAGACACTGATCCAGGGAAGGCACCGCTGACTCTGTGAAAATGGGGAAAGGAGTCCACCTGAGGTGACACATGTGGACTTCTGGACACACTGATCCGGGGAAGGCACCGCCGACCTTAGGTAAATGTGGAAGGGGAGACATCCGGGAGCGAACGGATGGAATCCTGGATACATGAACTTGGGGAAGGTTGTTGTTGAGGCTGACCTTGGGTAAGTGGGGAAGGGGAGACATCCGGGAGCGAACGGATGGATTCCTGGATACATGAACCTGGGAAAGGCAGGAATACGAACAGTTGAGGCTGACTTTGGGTAAGTGGGGAAGGGAAGACATCCGGCGGTAGACGGATGGATTCCTGGATATATGAACCTGGGGAAGGCAAGAATACCGCTGACTTTGGGGAAGTGGGGAAGGGAGTCCACCTGAGGTGACAAAAGTGGACTCCTGGAGACACTGATCCGGGGAAGACACCGCCGACCTTAGGTAAGTGGGGAAGGGGAAACATCCGGGAGCGAACGGATGGATTCCTGGACACATGAGCTTGGGAAAGGTTGTTGTTGAGGCTGACCTTGGGAACGTGGGGAAGGGGAGACATCCGGGAGCGAACGGATGGATTCTTGGATACATGAACCTGGGGAAGGCAAGAATACAGGTTGGTGAGGCTGACCTTGGGGAAGTGAGGAAGGGAAAACATCCGAGGCGGATGGATTGATTCCTGGATACATGAACCTGGGAAAGGCTGAGGCTGGAAGGAAGAGAGAGAGGCGAGGCTGACTTTAGGGAAGTGAAGAAAGGGAGACATCCGGGGGCCCACGGATGGATTCCTGGACACATGAACCTGGGGAAGGCGAGGGGACGGGGTGGACCTTAAAGACGAACCACTGGCCTCCACGTGGCAAGGTCTGGTAACTCAGAGATAACTCTGAGGCTGACAGTGGTCGCAAATAATAATTATTGTTTAATTATAAATAGGGATTTTTAATCTGGATTAATGTTATGTAATATAAATACAGACACACACACACACACACACACACACACACACACACACTCACCAACAAGGGATGCATCAAGTGCTAGAGGGCATACACACAACTGAGGAGGAGGTGAAGCAGTTACTCAGTGACCTTGATACCTCAAAGGCGATGGGTCCGGACAATATCTCCCCGTGGGTTCTTCGGGAAGGAGCTGAGGTACTGAGTGTGCCACTTACCATAATATTCAACACATCCCTTGAAACTGGGCAGCTACCTGAGGTATGGAAGAAGGCCAACGTAGTCCCCATCTTTAAAAAAGGAGACAGAAAAGAGGCACTAAACTATAGACCGGTGTCACTTACATGTATAGTGTGCAAAGTCCTGGAGAAAATCATCAGGAAAAGAATGGTGGAACACCTCGAGCTGAACAGGATAATAAACACCAGACAGCACGGATTCCGGGAAGGCAAATCCTGTGTAACAAACCTCCTAGAGTTCTATGATAAAGTACCAGAGGTAAGGCAAGAGAGAGAAGGGTGGGCTGATTGCATTTTCCTGGACTGTAGGAAGGCCTTCGACACAGTTCCTCACTTGAGATTAGTAAAGAAGTTGGAAGAACAAGCATGTATAACAGGAAGGGCACTGGAATGGATCAGGGAATACCTCACAGGGAGGCAACAACATGGTGCGTGATGAGGTATCACAGTGGGCGCCGGTGACGAGCGGCGTATCGCAGGGGTCAGTCCTAGGACCAGTGTTATTCTTGGTATATGTAAATGACATGACAGATGGGATAGACTCAGAAGTGTCTCTGTTCGCAGATGATGTGAAATTAATGAGGAGAATCACATCGGAAGAGGACCAAGCAGGACTTCAAACAGACCTGGACAAGCTTGACATCTGGTCTAGCAACTGGCTTCTCGAATTCAATCCCACCAAATGCAAAGTCATGAAGATCGGAGAAGGGCAAAGAAGACCGCTGACAGAGTACAGGCTAGGCGGGCAAAGGCTACAAACCTCGGCAAAGGAGAAAGACCATGACATCCTTATATCACATACCAGGTCATCTTTATATCACATACCAGGTCATCCTTATATCACATACCAGGTCATCCTTATATCACATACCAAGTCATCCTTATATCCCATACCAGGTCATCCTTATATCACATACCAGGTTATCCTTATATCTCATACCAGGTCATCCTTATATCCCATACCAGGTCATCCTTATATCACATACCAGGTCATCCTTATATCCCATACCAGTTCATCATTATATCACATACCAGGTCATCCTTATATCACATACCAGGTCATCCTTATATCACATACCAGGTCATCCTTATATCACACACCAGGTCATCCTTATATCCCATACCAGGTCATCACTATATCACATACCAGGTCATCCATATATCACATACCAGGGCATCCTTATATCACATACCAGGTCATCCTTATATCCCCTACCAGGTCATCCTTATATCACATACCAGGTCATCCATATATCACATACCAGGTCATCCTTATATCACATATCAGGTCATCCATATATCACATTCCAGGTCATCCTTATATCACATACCAGGTCATCCATATATCACATTCCAGGTCATCCTTATATCACATACCAGCCCCGGTGGTCTAGTGGTAAAGCTCTCGCTTCACGCACGTAGGGCCCGGGTTCTATTCCCGACGGGGCGGAAACATTTCGAAGTGTTTCCTTACACACACTCACACATACATACAACAGGCCTAGTGTCTAATCGACATGTGCCTAGGACAAAATGGTAACTAACCAGGTCATCCTCTTGTTTTGTTACTTGTTGCGTCGCTTCTTCGGCAACGTAAGACTCAAGTCTCTCGACGACTTTAGTTGAATAATAAATCTCTACAATTTTTAAGAAAGTTTTACCAACTGAAAAACAATTATGTTAGCAGTTATTCATAAGTGGAAATTTACTATTTTTAATTGTTATGAACAACACAATGTTCAATTAGGACGTAAACACCACCTAAACATTAACGTTAACTATTATTTATATTATAAATATTAAGAAAAAAGAAATTAAATTGTGAGCCACACAATTCAAGGTATAATACATATTAACATTTAAATACTAAAGTAGATTGAAACACAACATTGCTTTTATACCATAACATTTATAGTGTGTGTGCGTGTGTGTGTGTGTGTACTCACCTAGTTGTGGTTGCAGGGGTTGAGTCATAGCTCCTGTGTGTACTCCCCTAGTTGTACTCACCTTGTTGTGGTTGCAGGCTGGAAGTCCAAGCCCCTCACACACAAAACCTCCTTTACCCCCTCCCTCCAACCTTTTCGATGACGACCTATACCACGCCTTCCTTCCCCTACAGATTCATACGCTCTCCAAGTCATTCTACTTTGATCCATTCTCTAAATGACCAAACCACCTCAATAACCCC
>WNWK01059876.1:0-10079 GCA_009830355.1 Cherax destructor
ATTTTGAAAAACTATTTTTTTAGATAAAATATACCTTTGAAAAAGCTTCCTAAAAAAAAATAAAATTTTGCTTACTTTTCCCATAAATTTCAATTGCAGGAGAAATTATATTTAAAAGTGTGAAAATCTGAGTATTTTAGCTGAAAAAATGTTTTGAGAAAAGCCTCAAACGCTCTAAACGTCGAAATATGCAATAAAATACGATTTTTAGCACATTTTTCTGAGCTTTTTAATATTTCATGTATATTTCGAAAATAATATGAAATATTCTATAAAAATATTGATTTTTATAGATTTTTAATGGGATTTTTTAAAGTTATTTTATTGAATTTTTTTGACGATTTAAGGCATTTTCAAGGATTTTCTGAAAAACTGTTTTTTAGATAAAATATACCTATGATTAAGCTTCCTAAAAAACCATAAAATTTTGCTTACTTTTCCCATAATTTCAATTGCAGTAGAAATTCTACTTAAAGTGTGAAAATCTAAGTATTTTAGCTGAAAATGAGTTTTGCCAGAAAGCGCTCAAACCGCTCAAAACGTCAGAAATATGCAATAAAATACGATTTAAGCACATTTTCTGAGCTTTTTAATGTTTCATGTATTTTTCGCAAATAATATGAAATATTCTATAAAAATATTGATTTTTATAGATTTTTAATAGGATTTTTTAAAAATATGTAAATAATTAATATATAATAAAAAATGCTATAAAACTTGAGTTTATTGCATTTTTTGACGATTTAAGGCATTTTCAAGGATTTTCTGAAATACTATTTTTTTAGATAAAATATACCTGTGAGTAAGCTTCCTAAAAGAAAATCATAAAATTTTGCTTACTTTTCCCATAAATTTCAATTGCAGTAGAAATTCTATTTAAAAGTGTGAAAATGTAAGTATTTTAGCTAAAAAAATGAGTTTTGCCAGAAAAGCACTCAAACCGCTCTAAAACGTCGAAATATGCAATAAAATACGATTTTAGCACATTTTCTGAGCTTTTAATGTTTCATGTATATTCGAAAATAATATGAAATATTCCATAAAAATATTGATTTTTATAGATTTTTAATGGGATTTTAAAAATATTAAATAATTAATATATATTAAAAAATGCTATAAAACTTGAGTTTATTGCATTTTTTGACGATTTAGGGCATTTTCAAGGATTTTCTGAAAAACTATTTTTTTAGATAAAATATACCTTTGAAAAAGCTTCCTAAAAGAAAATTATAAAATTTTGCTTACTTTTCCCATAAATTTCAATTGCAGTAGAAATTCTATTTAAAAGTGTGAAAATCTAAGTATTTTAGCTGAAAAATGAGTTTTGCCAGAGAAGCACTGAAACCGCTCTAAAACGTCAAAATATGCAATAAAATACGATTTTAGCTCATTTTATACATTTTTCATGTATATTTCGAAAATAATATGAAATATTCTATAAAAATATTGATTTTTATAGATTTTTAATGGGATTTTTTAAAAATATGTAAATAATTAATATATATTAAAAAAATGCTATAAAACTTGAGTTTATTGCATTTTTTGTGATTTAGGCATTTTCAAAGGATTTTCTGAAAACTATTTTTTTAGATAAAATATACCTTTGAAACTTCTAAAGAAAATTATAAAATTTTGCTTACTTTTCCATAAATTTCAATTGCAATAGAAATTATATTTAAAAGTGTGAAAATCTAAGTATTTTAGCTGAAAAATGAGTTTTGCCAGAAAGCACTCAAACCGTCTAAAACGTCGAAATATGCAATAAAATACGGATTTAGTAAATTTTTCTGAGCTTTTTAATGTTTCATGTATTTTGCGAAAATAATATGAAATATTCTATAAAAATATTGATTTTTATAGATTTTTAATAAGATTTTTTAAAAATATGTAAATAATTAATAAATACTCAAAAATTCTATAAAACATGATTATATTGCATTTTTTGACGATTTAAGGCATTTTCAAGGATTTTGTGAAAAACTATTTTTTTAGATAAAATATACCTATGAGTAAGCTTCCTAAAAGAAAATCATAAAATTTTGCTTACTTTTCCCATAAATTTCAATTGCAGTAGAAATTCTATTTAAAAGTGTGAAAATCTAAGTATTTTAGCTGAAAAATGAGTTTTCCCAGAAAAGCACTCAAACCGCTCTAAAACGTCAAAATATGCAATAAAATACGATTTTAGCCAATTTTTCTGAGCTTTTTAATGTTTCATGTATATTTCGAAAATAATATGAAATATTCTATAAAAATATTGATTTTTATAGATTTATAAAGGGATTTTTTAAAAAATATGTAAATAATTAATAAATATTCAAAAATGCTATAAAACTTGATTTTATTGCATTTTTTGACGATTAAAGGCATTTTCAAGGATTTTATGAAAAAACTATTTTTCTAGATAAAATATACCTATAAGTAAGCTTCCTAAAAGAAAATCATAAAATTTTGCTTACTTTTCCCATAAATTTCAATTACAGTAGAAATTCTATTTAAAAGTGTGAAAATTTAAGTATTTTAGCTGAAATATGAGTTTTGCCAGAAAAGCACTCAAACCGCTCTAAAACGTCAAAATATGCAATAAAATACGATTTTAGGACATTTTTCTGAGCTTTTTAATGTTTCATGTATTTTTCGAAAATAATATGAAATATTATATAAAAATATTGATTTATATAGATTTTTAATGGGATTTTTTAAAAATATGTAAATAATTAATATATATTCAAAAATTCTATAAAACTTGATTTTATTGCATTTTTTGACGATTTAAGGCATTTTCAAGGATTTTGTGAAAAACTATTTTTTTAGATAAAATATACCTATGAGTAAGCTTCCTAAAAGAAAACCATAAAATTTTGCTTACTTTTCCCATAAATTTCAATTGCAGGAGAAATTCTATTTAAAAGTGTGAAAATCTAAGTATTTTAGCTGAAAAATGAGTTTTGCCAGAAAAGCACTCAAACCGCTCTAAAACGTCGAAATATGCAATAAAATACGATTTTAGCACATTTTCTGAGCTTTTAATATTTCATGTATAAATTTCGAAATATTATAAAAATATTTTAGTTTTAATATTTAAATTATTGATTTTTAGTTAATTTTAGGATTTTTTAAAAATATATGAAGGAATATAAATTTAATAGATTTATAAAAATGATTATATTGCATTTTTTGAGATTTAAGGCATTTTCAAGATTTTCTGAAAAACTGTTTTTTAGATAAAATATATCCATGAGTAAGCTTCCTAAAGAAAACCATAAAATTTTGCTTACTTTTCCCATAAATTTCAATTGCAGGAAATTCTATTTAAAGTGTGAAAATCTAAGTATTTAGCTAAAAATGAGTTTTGCCAGAAAAGCACTCAAACCGCTCAAAACGTCGAAATATGCAATAAAATACGATTTAGCACATTTTCTGAGCTTTTAATGTTTCATGTATTTTCGAAAATAATATGAAATATTCTATAAAAATATTGATTTTTATAGATTTTTAAGGGATTTTTTAAAAATATGTAAATAATTAATAAATATTCAAAAATTCTATAAACAGTTATTTGCATTTTTGACGATTTAAGGCATTTTCAAGGATTTTTGAAAATCTATTTTTTTTAGGTAAAATATACCTATGAGTAAGCTTCCGAAAAGAAAATCATAAAATTTTGCTTACTTTTCCCATAAATTTCAATTGCAGTAGAAATTCTATTAAAAGTGTGAAAATCTAAGTATTTTAGCTGAAAAATGAGTTTTGCCAGAAAAGCACTCAAACCGCTCTAAAACGTCGAAATATGCAATAAAATACGATTTAGCACATTTTCTGAGCTTTTAATGTTTCATGTATTTTCGAAAATAATATGAAATATTCTATAAAAATATTGATTTTTATAGATTTTTAATAGGATTTTTAAAAATATGTAAATAATTAATAATATAAAAATGCTATAAAACTTGATTTATTGCATTTTTGACGATTTAAGGCATTTTCAAGGATTTTCTGAAAACTATTTTTTAGATAAAATATACCTGTGAGTAAGCTTCTAAAGAAAATCATAAAATTTGCTTACTTTTCCCATAAATTTCAATTGCAGTAGAAATTCTATTTAAAAGTGTGAAAATGTAAGTATTTTAGCTAAAAATGAGTTTTGCCAGAAAAGCACTCAAACCGCTCTAAAACGTCGAAATATGCAATAAAATGCGATTTTAGCACATTTTTCTGAGCTTTTAAGTTTCATGTATTTTCGAAAATAATATGAAATATTCTATAAAAATATTGATTTTTATAGATTTTTAATGGATTTTAAAAATATGTAAATAATTTATAAATATTAAAAATGCTATAAAACGTTATTTTATTGCATTTTTTGACGATTTAAGGCATTTTCAAGGATTTTCTGAAAAACTATTTTTAGATAAAATATACCTATGAGTAAGCTTCCTAAAGAAAATCATAAAATTTTGCTTACTTTTCCATAAATTTCAATTGCAGTAGAAATTCTATTTAAAAGTGTGAAAATCTAAGTATTTTAGCTAAAAATGAGTTTTGCCAGAAAAGCACTCAAACCGCTCTAAAACGTCGAAATATGCATAAATACGATTTTAGCACATTTTCTGAGCTTTTTAATGTTTCATGTATTTTTGAAAATAATATGAAATATTCTAAAAATATTGATTTTTATAGATTTTTAATGGGATTTTAAAAATATGTAAATAATTTATAAATATTCAAAAAAGCTATAAAACGTTATTATTGCATTTTTTGACGATTAAGCATTTTCAAGGATTTTCTGAAAAACTATTTTTAGATAAAATATACCTATGAGTAAGCTTCCTAAAAAAAACATAAAATTTTGCTTACTTTTCCCATAAATTTCAATTGCAGTAGAAATTCTATTTAAAAGTGTGAAAATCTAAGTATTTTAGCTGAAAAATGAGTTTTGCCAGAAAGCACTCAAACCGCTCTAAAACGTCGAAATATGCAATAAAATACGATTTTAGCACATTTTTCTGAGCTTTTAATGTTTCATGTATTTTCGAAAATAATATGAAATATTCATAAAAATATTGATTTTTATAGATTTTTAATGGGATTTTTAAAAATATGTAAATAATTAATATATATTAAAAAATGCTATAAAACTTGAGTTTATTGCATTTTTTGACGATTTAGGGCATTTTCAAGGATTTTCTGAAAAACTATTTTTTTAGATAAAATATACCTTTGAAAAAGCTTCCTAAAAGAAAATTATAAAATTTTGCTTACTTTTCCCATAAATTTCAATTGCAATAGAAATTATATTTAAAAGTGTGAAAATCTAAGTATTTTAGCTGAAAAATGAGTTTTGCCAGAGAAGCACTCAAACCGCTCTAAAACGTCAAAATATGCAATAAAATACGATTTTAGCTCATTTTATACATTTTTCATGTATATTTCGAAAATAATATGAAATATTCTATAAAAATATTGATTTTTATAGATTTTTAAAGGGATTTTTTAAAAATATGTAAATAATTAATAAATATTAAAAAAATGCTATAAAACTGATATTTTATTACATTTTTTTTTACGATTTAAGGCATTTTCAAGGATTTTCTGAAAAAACTATTTTTTTAGATAAAATATACCTATAAGTAAGCTTCTAAAAGAAAATCATAAAATTTTCTTACTTTTCAAAATTTCAATTCAGTAAATTTATTTAAAAGTGTGAAAATCTAAGTATTTTAGCTAAAATGAGTTTTGCCAGAAAAGCATCAAACCGTCTAAAACGTCAAATATGCAATAAATACGATTTTAGCACATTTTTCTGAGCTTTTAATGTTTCATGTATTTTCGAAAATAATATAAATATTCTATAAAATATTGATTTTTATAGATTTTAAGGATTTTTAAAAATATGTAAATAATTAATAAATATTCAAAAATGCATAAAAACTTGATTTATTGCATTTTTGATGATTTAAGCATTTTCAAGGATTTTCGAAAAAATATTTTTAGATAAAATATACCTATAAGTAAGCTTCCTAAAGAAAATATAAAATTTTGCTTACTTTTCCCATAATTTAAATTACAGTAGAAATTCTATTTAAAAGTGTGAAAATCTAAGTTTTTTAATGGGATTTTTTAAAATATGTAAATAATTTATAAATAATAAAAATTCTATAAAACGTTATTTTATTGCATTTTTGACGATTCAAGGCATTTTCAAGGATTTTCTGAAAAACTATTTTTTAGATAAAATATACCTATGAGTAAGCTTCTAAAGAAAACCATAAAATTTTGCTTACTTTTCCCATAAATTTCAATTGCAGAGAAATTCTATTTAAAAGTTTGAAAATCTAAGTATTTTCAAAAAATGAGTTTTCAAAAACACTCAAATCTAAAACGTCAAATTGCAAAAAATAGTTTTACACATTTTTCTGAATTTAATGTTTCATGTATTTTCGAAAATAATATGAAATATTATAAAAATATTGATTTTATAATTTTAATGATTTTAAAAATTGTAAATAATTAATAACTATTCAAATGCTATAAAATTGATTTATTGCATTTTTGAATTAAGATTTTCAAGATTTTCTGAAAATATTTTTAGATAAAATATACCTATAAAACTTCTAAAAGAAAATCTAAAATTTTTACTTTTCCATAATTTCAATTACAGTAAATTCTTTTAAAATTGAAAATCTAAGTTTTTAGCTAAAATGAGTTTTCAGAAAACTAAACTTAAAACTCAAATATCAAAAAATGTTTTTATAATTTTCTGGTTTAATTTATATTTTAAAATAATAAATTATAAAATGATTTATAATTTTTATTTTTAAAATTAATTAAAAATTATTAAAATTTAAAAAAATTTTTAATTTTGAGATTAAGCAATTTCAAATTGTAAAAATATTTTTAAAAAATTCTATATAATTTAAGATATCAAAAAATTGATTATTCTATAAATTTAATTTTATAGATTTATTTAAAAGTTAAAATCAAGTATTTTAAAAATATTTTAAAAACTAATATTATAAATTATAAAATTTAATTTTTACTTTAATTTTATTTTTTAAAATAATTGAATATTTATAAAATAATTTTCTAAATAATTGTATTTTATAAATAATAAATTAATAAAATTGAAATCTAGATTATTAAAGAGTTCGAACACTCAAACCCTAAACGTAATAATAACATTTATTTATTTAGTTCATATGAATATATAATATTTATAGATTTTTAGATTTTAATGTAAAAATATTAAATTAAAAAAATTTTAATTTGATTGTTAGATTTAATTTTAAAAATTAAATGTAGTCAAGAAAATCAATTTATTCTATAAATTTAAAATCTAAAGAAATATTTTAGAATTAGTTTTAAGCATATTAAATGAAATATCAAAAATTATTTTGGATTTTTTATAATTTTTAATAAATTTTTAAAAATATGTAAAATAATTAATAAATATCAAAAATTCTATAAACATTGATTTATTGCATTTTTGACGATTTAAACATTTTCAAGGATTTTGTGAAAAACTATTTTTAGATAAATATACCTATGTAAGCTTCCTAAAGAAAATCATAAAATTTTGCTTACTTTTCCCATAAATTTCAATTGCAGTAGAAATTCTATTTAAAAGTGTGAAAATCTAAGTATTTTAGCTGAAAAATGAGTTTTCCCAGAAAAGCACTCAAACCGCTCTAAAACGTCAAATATGCAATAAAATACGATTTTAGCCAATTTTCTGAGCTTTTTAATGTTTCATGTATTTTCGAAAATAATATGAAATATTCTATAAAAATATTGATTTTATAGATTTATAAAGGGATTTTTTAAAAATATGTAAATAATTAATAAATATTCAAAATGCTATAAAACTTGATTTTATTGCATTTTGACGATTTAAGGCATTTTCAAGGATTTTCGAAAAACTATTTTTAGATAAAATATACCTATAAGTAAGCTTCCTAAAAGAAAATATAAAATTTTGCTTACTTTTTCCCATAAATTTCAATTGCAGTGAAATTCTATTTAAAAGTGTGAAAATCTAAGTATTTTAGCTGAAAATGAGTTTTCCAAAAAGCACTCAAACGCTCTTAAAACGTTCGAAATATGCAATAAAATACGATTTTAGCACATTTTTCTGAGCTTTTAATGTTTCATGTATATTTCGAAAATAATATGAAATATTCTATAAAAATATTGATTTTATAGATTTTTAAAGGATTTTTAAAAAATGTAAATAATTAATAAATATTAAAAATGCTATAAAACTTGATTTTATTGCATTTTTTGACGATTTAGGCATTTTCAAGGATTTTCTGAAAACTATTTTTAGATAAAATATACCTTGAGTAAGCTTCCTAAAAGAAAATCTAAAATTTTGCTTACTTTCTTTCCATAAAAATTTTCAAGTTGCAGGTCAAAATTTGATTTAAAAGTGTGAAAATTAAAGTATTTTAGCTAAAAGAGTTTTGCCAGAAAACACTCAAACGCTCTAAAACGTCGAAATATGCAATAAAATACGATTTTAGCAAATTTTCTGAGATTTTAATGTTTCATGTATTTTCGAAAATAATATGAAATATTCTATATAATATTGATTTTTATAGATTTTTAATGGGATTTTAAATATGTAAATAATTATAAATATAAAATTTATAAAACGTTATTTTATTGCATTTTTGACGATTAAGGCATTTTCAAGGATTTTCTGAAAAACTATTTTTAGATAAAATATACCTATAGTAACTTCCTAAAAGAAAACATAAAATTTTGCTTACTTTTCCCATAAATTTCAATTGCAGGAAATTCTATTTAAAAGTTGAAAATCTAAGATTTTAGCTAAAAATGAGTTTTGCCAGAAAAGCACTCAAACGTCTAAAACGTCGAAATATGCAAAAAATACGATTTTAGCAATTTTTCTGAGCTTTTAATGTTTCATGTATATTTCGAAATAATATGAAATATTCTATAAAAATATTGATTTTTATAGATTTTAATGGATTTTTTAAAAATATGTAAATAATTAATAAATATTCAAAAATGCTATAAAACTTGATTTTATTGCATTTTTTGACGATTTAAGGCATTTTCAAGGATTTTCTGAAAACTATTTTTTTAGATAAAATATACCTATAAGTAAGCTTCCTAAAAGAAAATCATAAAATTTTGCTTACTTTTCCCATAAATTTCAATTACAGTAGAAATTCTATTTAAAAGTGTGAAAATCTAAGTATTTTAGCTGAAAAATGAGTTTTGCCAGAAAAGCACTCAAACCGCTCTAAAACGTCGAAATATGCAATAAAATACGATTTTAGTACATTTTTCTGAGGAGTTTAATGTTTCATGTATTTTTCGAAAATAATATGAAATATTCTATAAAAATATTGATTTTTATAGATTTTTAATGGGATTTTTTAAAAATATGTAAATAATTAATAAATACTCAAAAATTCTATAAAACATGATTTTATTGCATTTTTTGACGATTTAAGGCATTTTCAAGGATTTTGTGAAAAACTATTTTTTTAGATAAAATATACCTATAAGTAAGCTTCCTAAAAGAAAATCATAAAATTTTGCTTACTTTTCCTATAAATTTCAATTACAGTAGAAATTCTATTTAAAAGTGTGAAAATCTAAGTATTTTAGCTGAAAAATGAGTTTTGCCAGAAAAGCACTCAAACCGCTCTAAAACGTCGAAATATGCAATAAAATACGATTTTAGTACATTTTTCTGAGCTTTTTAATGTTTCATGTATTTTTCGAAAATAATATGAAATATTCTTTAAAAATATTGATTTTATAGATTTTTAATAGGTTTTTTAAAAAAATGTAAATAATTAATAAATATTCAAAAATACCTTGAGTAAGCTTTAAAAAAAAATCATAAAAATTTTTCATTTTCCCCTAAATTTCAATTAGTAGAAATTATTTTAAAAGTGTGAAAATGAAATATTTTAGCTAAAAAAAGAGTTTTAGAAAACACTCAAACCGTTAAAAAGTCGAAAAATGCAATTAAATACGATTTTTGCCCTTTTTTTGAGGGTTTAATGTTTATGTATTTTTCGAAAATAATATGAAATATT
>WNWK01059877.1:0-10078 GCA_009830355.1 Cherax destructor
CAGTAAAAATTACAAATATAGATAAACTACTAAGTTTAAATTACAAAATTGTGAAGTATCAATGAGTTTGGTGTTGGTTATTCAATAAGCTAGAATGTAATTAGGTGAACTAGATATTACCTATGATATTAATAGATAATAAGATAGTTGTAGCACAAGACCGATACTTGTAATTGCACTAGAGAATAGTTGCAATAGAAATAAAGGTATAATACAGGTTTATAAAAAAGTATAATAATAAATAAACAGGGGCAAAGAATGGTATACAGTAGATATTAAAATAAGTAAAATGGGATTTTTTAGCACAGGTTATTAAAAAGTATAATTGGTAAGGATAGGGCAATGATGTTGCAGCTGTGTATGGAAGCTTGGATCTTTGGCAATGATAGGTTAATAAAAATAAAGGTATAAAACAAGATTGAGCAATGAAGTATAAAAAAATGGGGCAATAATAATTATAACCCCTGTGGTTTAGCGCTTCTATTTGATTATAATAATAATAATAATAATAATAATAATAATAATTATAATCATCGTTAGTCGAGGGACCACTGTATATAGAAAGTCCCTTGTTATGCAGAGCATTTCCCGCAAATTAGGTCAGTTTTGTCCCAGGATGCAACCCACACCAGTCGACTAACACCCAGGTACCCATTTTGCTGATGGGTGAACATAGACAACAGGTGTAAAGAAACACGCCCAAATGTTTCTACCCTCGCCAAAAATCGAACCCTCACCCTCACCGTGTGAAGCGAGAACTTTAGCCATCGGGCCATGAGGCACCATGATCAGCTTCATTTATTTCTAGTTTTTTGTTATCTTCCCTTTTTTGAGGCTTGGTACATAACTCATAAATTGAAAATTAACGTTGGAGTCTCATTCAAAATATACTCAGTGGATTGCCAATACCCAAAGTTCTTTTTACTTCCAGTCATTTTTTCTTACATTCATATTAAGCCATTTAAAACAACATTTAAAGCTATATAGATTCTGTAGCACAAAATGATGCAGAATATATCTGGCCTTAGGCCAGATATATTCTAGGAACTCATCAAAGGTATGTCAATGGTAAAGGTGACTCACAGAGAAAAATTTATTCATGAAAGGTAAAGATGTACTAACCGTTCATATGCACGATCAAACTTCATCTGATTCCATGCATCTTTTGTTATATACTGCTTAACTTGGGCTATATTATGTGGAGGTCCTTGTAGAGTATACTGCCTTAAGAAACCTGCAAGAAGTAGTAGTAGTAGTGCATTAATATCTTTCTAATTGTAACATATCAAACTATTTCTCTATGTATTCTGTACCTTAATAGTAATTTTCTAAATCCAGTGAGATAACCACTGTAAACACAGTAAACCACTGATTTATTAGACCTCGATTTAATGTACTATGGAAATATGGAACAACCTCCACTGGGCTGACTGATAGTCTGTTGATTAACCCTTTGACTGTTTCGGACGTATATATACGTCTTACGAGCCAATGTTTCGGACGTATTTATACGCCTAAATTCTAGCGGCCTCAAATCAAGCAGGAGAAAGCTGGTAGGCCCACATGTGAGAGAATGGGTCTGTGTGGTCAGTGTGCGCAGTATAAAAAAAATCCTGCAGCAAGCAGTACATAATGAGAAAAAAAAAACTCCGACCGTGTTTTTTAATTAAAACGCCGTCTTTGAGGTGCATTTTCGTAAAGTATTTATGGTTGTATTCTCTTTTTCATGGTCTCATTTGATAGAATGGAAAACATATTACAGGAATAGAGATGATTTTGATTAGTTTCATGATGTAAACGATCTTGAAATTGAGCTCAAAGTAGCGGAAATGTTTGATTTTTGCCAATGTTCAAAAGTAAACAAATCACACCATGTGTCCAATACACATCAACTGGTGAGTCTAATATTCTTTCACAAGTGCACAGATATTATTTATACAGTTTTTACAAGAATGCAATAGTCTGCATAACAATAAATCTTCTATTTTTTGTGTGAATAAAAAATCAAAATAGAAAGCAAGAGTAATGTAAGAGGGGCCTAAAGACATGACTAATGAACAGATAACATTTTATTTTAGTGGTAGGGATGTCTGCATTGTTTATTCTGGACCCTATTTTGAAATTGACATCTTTTTTATTTTGCATGAAATTGGCGAAATTGCCATTTTCTGACCACTTTATTGGGTAGTTGAAATCGGTAAATTGGGGTTTCTTGTACTCAATCGATAGAACAAATGGAGTTCTAAAGAAATAGCTATGAGTTTGGTCGACTGTCCCAATGGAATTGGCCTAAAATAGGGCTCAAAGTCGGCAAAATCGCCGATGCGTATATATCACTGACATCGCTAACTTTGCGAGAGCGTAATTCCGTAAGTTTTCAATCAAATTTCAAACTTTTGGTGTCATTACAATCGGGAAAAGATTCTCTATCATTTCATAAGAAAAAATAATTTATTTTTTTTTCCAAAATTTTCCGACATAGAATGACAGTTTCAGAATGGGGCCTCCGACAGTCAAAGGGTTAATGACCTGCCCATAATAATATAATAATAATAATAATAATAATAATATTTTTATTTCAATGCATGTTACAAGTGTACATTGTTATTGGTAGTTACAATTATAAAACTGTAATGCAAGGAGAGCCACTGGCATGCCATGGCATTAGGGGCAGCTTATTCTAAAGACTTATTCACTAAAGACTTAATGCTAGAGAGATTGATTGAGTTTATTCTAGTTCTGTATTATTTAAAATTTCAATCTGATTATACATACAATAAATATACAATACAAGAGAAATTGGGTGAGTTTAGTCTAGTTGTATATTTTAATTCAAGTTACAGTATGTTGATGCTATACTAGTATAATAACAATACTAGAAAATTTATTGAGTTTCTTCTAGTTATATATTTTATTTCTATTTAACAAAATGATGATACTATAATATTTAAATGAACAATATGATGATATGATATTGAACAAGTGTTAAGGAGGATGACATATAAATTGAGATTATCTTAAGTAAAATAACATTGGGTTTGAAAGTTTGTTACAGTATGAGTATTTAGTATAGTGTGAGTAGGTGATTTTTGAGAAGAGTCTTGAATTGATTTTCGGACAAGGTTAACTTAATATTTACTGGTAATGAATTCCAGATTCTTGGGCCCTTTATGTGCATAGAATTTTTACATTGGTTAGTATGGACTCGGGGTATGTCAAAAAGTGATCTGTGTCTTGTGTCATGGTCGTGGGACCTATTAAAGTTGTTGAGGAGAATTTTGAGCGGAGGGTTGATATTAGCATGTAGAGTTTTATGTATGTAGATGGCACATGAATAGGTGTGAATATTTTTACGGTGAGTAGTTTTAATGTTCTGAATATAGGTGGAGTATGTTGTCTAGAGTGGGAATTTGTTATCATCCTGACTGCAGCCTTTTGCTGGGTTATGAGTGGTCTAAGGTGATTTAATGTTGTTGAGCCCCATGCACTGATTCCATAGGTGAGATAAGGGTAGATAAGAGAATGATATAGTGCAATGAGAGCTGGTTGTGGCACATGATAGCGTATCTTAGATAATATACCTACTGTCTTTGAGATTTTCTTGGAAATTTGTTGTATATGAGTTTGGAATTTAAGACTACTGTCAAGGTGGATTCCTAGGAATTTTCCCTCTTTGAGTCTTGTGATGGGTGCACCATTTAGTGTTTTGTTAAGTGGAACATTTGTAGCTTTGTTTCCAAACTGTATGAAGTAGGTCTTGTCAGTATTGAGAGTAAGTTTATTTGTCGTCATCCATGTTGTTATTTTCTGTAATTCGGCATTAACTGTGTTGGCTAGTATGACTGGATTTGGGTGAGAGAAGACATATGTTGTGTCATCTGCAAATAAAATGGGTTTGAGTAGTTGTGATGCATTCAGTAGGTCGTTTATGTAAATGAGAAATAAGAGTGGCCCCAGGACACTACCTTGAGGGACACCGACTGTAATTTGTCGTGTGGAAGAGTTCACTCCATTTGTGTACACATACTGGCTTCTGTTGCTAAGGTACGACTTTAGGTAATTGAGGGGGTGCCCCCTAATACCATAGTGCGCTAATTTTGTGAGCAATAAATCATGGTCGACTGTATCAAATGCTTTGCGTAGGTCTATAAAGATTCCCAGCGGAACTTCTTTCTTCTCAAGTGCGGTGTATATTAACTCTAACATGTGTGTTATGGTTAGTCACAGCAAAACAATCTCATTTCTATCCACCACAATCACCATTGCCAGCTACCCACTATTATATCATCTAATTTAAAAGATAGAACATATAAACTTACTAGACTATAACCCAATTATTTTTTGTAAACATGTATAATGATATGCCCTTGCAGTCCTAAGTTGGGCTTAAGCTTACCCGAAATGCTGTGCATAACCATGGGCTTTAAACATAGTCTTAAGTGTCACCCATTTCTATATCAACAATCTGTAATGTTGAAATAAAGTTGCATTCCATTGTATTCTTTATTGTGCCTCTTGTCATCAAAAACAAAAAGGCACAATACTATAACTGGAACAATACACAAATACGTAACTCACACATAGGAGAGACTTACGATAACATTTCAGACCGGCTTTGACCGAACCGTAACCTTCCCTCTCCTATGTGTGGGTTATTTATGTATCTTGTCATCCTATACCATAAGTGTCCAGAAACCAGTTTACCCTCATGTATATTCTGTGTAAAGAGACTGCAGATCAACTCAAACAGTAGTATTATACACTGGTGATACCTCCTTTGTATACAACTACCTAGTATGCTACATATTTATGTGCTGATGTGATGTGGAAGATATATCTTTGTCCTTCATTATTACTTCTTATAGTACAAGACATTGCAATGTACATATTATACCAAAAGGTGGTCGAAATATACAGATCAATTAATCTCCTGAGTTTCTGTCACCCTGTGGGTTATTTTTGAACATATATCTGAATAAATTCACTTAATATATGCCCTTATTCAAATCCCAAATCTACCTTAAGGGCAATATCATATCAGGGATGGCCTATAGTAGTTGTGTATCTCTTTATGGTTAAATTGTGTACATGAATTATGAATATAATCAATTTTGAAGAAAAAATTGGTGCTCAGATCTGAATAAAAAAATTTATTTAGTATTATCAAAGAGAGCTGTATAAAGCAGTATACGTATTAAAAAAAACGGTTTCTGTAGTAACTTTAGAAAACTTCCATAACTATAGAAGTGCCCCCTTAAGAATTTGAAGTTTTCATGACTCACGAAATCATAATACAATCGCAAACAAACCACACAATGGCCCAGTGACTTACGCACTGGCCTGGAGTTTTGCAACTCATGGTATGGGTTCAAACTCCCACCCATACCATAGTTTAATTTCAGGTTATTAAATTATGACTATGTAAATGCAAACTTTACCCGAGGACTGAAAATGCAGTACGACCAGGTGTAGCGGTGATCCTTGACGCATCAGGAACACGTGTGACTGCTGACCTTCAGGGGTCTCGAAGAGTGTAATAGTGAAGCCTAGTTGAGCAAGTCGTGAGAGGAACATTGGCTGCAATAAAGCAAAAAACTATATTTCTATAATGTAGAGTGTACTGTACAATATACAATTAGGGTAAACATATACAAATTACTTTATAGAAAGACCCTTGTTATAAAAGGCATTTTGGACAACCTTAAAACTAATTTATGATTACTAGACAATAAAACATATAATGCATGAGAAAAGAATATACATAGTGTATATTGAAAGTATTCAGTAATTCAATAAAAATTTCTAATTAGAGATACAGTGGTACCTCGGTTTTTGTACAGCTCCCAACTCGAACAATTATGTAAGTGTAATATTGTAAGGTCTTTTGTAAGTGTATTTTTTGGGATCTGAAATGGACTAATCTAATTTACATATGTCCTTATTGGAACAAATTTGTTTGGTAACGGCGCTCGAACAGCATTCTGGAATGAATTATCGACGAAAACCGAGGTACTACTGTAGTATATTAACCCTTTAACTGTGTCTGATGTACTAGTACTGCTGTTGCTGATTACCTGGAGTTTACCTGGAGAGAATTCCAGGGGTCAACGCCCCTGGGGCCCGGTCTGTGACCAGGCCTCATGTTGGACCAGAGCCTGATCAACCAGGCTGTTACTGCTGGCTGCACACAGTCCAATGTACGAACCACAGCCCGGCTGGTCAGGTACCGACTTTAGGTGCCTGTCCAGTGCCTGCTTGAAGACAGCCAGGGTTTCTTGGTAATCCCCTGATGTATGCTGGGAGGCCGTTGAACGATCTTGGGTCCCTGACACTTATTGTGTTGTCCCTCAACGTGCTAGTGGCACCCCTGCTCTTCATTGGGGGGATGTTACATCGCCTGCCGAGTCTTTTGCTTTTGTAGGGAGTGATGTTCGTGTGCAAGTTTGGTACTAATCCCTCGAGAATTTTCCATGTGTACAGTATATAATAATGTATCTCTCCCGCCTGCGTTCTAGAGAGTACAGGTTTAGGAACTTCAAGCGTTCCCAGAAATTGAGGTGGTTTATCGCAGTTATGCGTGCCGTGAAGGTTCTCTGCACATTTTCAAGGTCAGCAATTTCACCCGCCTTGAAAGGTGCAGTTAGTGTGCAGCAATATTCCAGCCTAGATAGAACAAGCGATCTGTAAAGTGTCAACATGGGCTTGGCATCCCTGGTTTTGAAGGTTCTCATTATCCATCCTGTCATTTTTCTAGCAGATGCAATTGCTACGGTGTTATGGTCCTTGAAGGTGAGATCCTCTTGACATGATCACTCCCAGGTCTTTGACATTAGTTTTCGCTCTATTGTGTGGTTGGAATTAGTTTTGTACTCCGATGAGATTTTAATTTCTTCACGTTTTCCGTATCTGAGTAATTGAAATTTCTCATCATTGAACTTCATATTGTTTTCTGCAGCCCATTTAAAGATTTGGTTTATGTCTGCTTGGAGTCTTGCAGTGTCTTCAACGGTGGACACTGTCATACAGATTCGGGTGTCATCTGCAAAGGAAGACACGGCACTGTGGCTTATATCCCTGTCTATGTCCGATATGAGGATGAGGAACAGGATGGGAGCGAGTACTGTGCCTTGTGGAACAGAGCTTTTCACAGTAACTGCCTCAGACTTTACTCTGTTGACTACTACTCTTTGTGTTCTACTTGTTAGGAAATTATAGATCCATCTACCAACTTTTCCTGTTATTCCTTTATCATGCATTTTGTGTGCTATTACACCATGGTCACACTTGTCAAAGGCTTTTGCAAAGTCTGTGTATATAACATCTGCATTCTGTTTGTCTTCTAGTGCATCCAGGACCTAGTCATAGTGGTCCAGTAGTTGGGACAGACAGGAGCGGCCTGCTCTAAACCCATGCTATCCTGGGTTGTGCAATTGATGGGTATCAAGATGAGTGGCGATCTTGCTTCTTAGAACCCTTTCAAAGATTTTTATGATATGGGACGTTAGCGCTATTGGTCTGTAGTTCTTTGCTATTGCTTTACTGCCCCTTTGTGGAGTGGGGCTATGTCTGTTGTTTTTAGTAACTGCGGGACGACCCCAGTGTCCATGCTCCCTCTCCATAAGTAAGTAAGTAATTAAGTTTATTCAGGTATACACAAATACATTTACATACATTATCATACATAGCAGCATATGTGTAGAGAACCTAGGATAACCCAAAAAGTCAGAGTGACTTATTTCCATTGGGGTCCTTTATTTCCATTGGGGTCCATAGAATGTTAAAAGCACGTGATAGGGGCTTTGCAGTTCTTGATGAACACGGAGTTCCACGAGTCTGGGCCTAGAGCGGAGTGCATGGGCATGTCATTTATTGCCTTTTCAAAGTCATTTGGCGTCGGGGTGATGTCAGATAGGCATGCGTCTGTCAAGTTCTGTGGCACTCTCATAAAAAATTCATTTAGGTCTTCGATTTTCAGTCTGGTTAGCGGCTCGCTAAAAACTGAGTCATACTGGGACATAAGTAACTCACTCATTTCCTTGCTGTCATCTGTGTAGGACCCATCCCGTTTAAGTAGGGGCCCAATACTGGTTGTTGTTCTCGACTTTGATTTTGAATAAGAAAAGAAATACTTTGGGTTTCTTTCAATTTCATTTATGGCTTTTTGTTCTTTCCGCGTTTCTTGATTCCTGTAAGATTCCCTTCGTATTTCAGATATATTGGCCTCCTGTAGCCGCTCCGTTATTCTTTGCCTTTGCCTGTATAGGGAGCGCCTCTCTCTTTCTAGTTTGCATCTTCTCCTCCTTTTCCTTAAGGGAATTTGCCTTGAGCAAACCTCAAGTGCCACAGAGTTAATTTGTTCTAGACATATGTTAGGATCCGTGATGCTTAGGCAATCTTCCCAGTTTATATCATTTAGGACTTGGTTTACTTGGTCCCACCTTATGTTTTTGTTATTGAAGTTGAATTTGGAGAAGGCCCCCTTGCGGCTGATCACATTTTGTTGATCTGGGGCTCCCCGCATGCATGTCTGGACCTCTTATTATGTTGTGATCTGAGTATATTGTTTTTGATATGATGACATTTCGTATCAGATCATCATTGTTGGTGAAGATGAGGTCCAGCGTATTCTCTAATCTTGTGGGCTCTACTATTTGCTGGTTTAAGGTGAATTTGGTGCAGAGATTTAAAAGTTCATGTGTGTGCGAGTTTTCATCTGAGCTGCCTCCTGGTGTTATCTCTGCCCCCATTGTTTTTCAATGTTCCCTCATTTTAGGTGCCTTGGGTTTTAAATCCCCCAGTAGCAAGATGTTGGGGGCAGGGCTGTTAGATTTTCCAGACAGTGGTCAATTTTCCCGAAGCTGTTCCTGGAATTGTTGGGACGTTGCATCCGGTGGCCTTTTGACAACCACGATGACCAGGTTTTTATTCTCGACCTTTTTGCTAATCTTCAACTACATCATTTGAGGCATTTAGTAGTTCTGAACATATAAGTGGGCTCTGTGATATACAGGAAAACCCCTTTTTTTCCTTTCCTCTGTCCCCACCTGTATAGGTTGTAGCCCCGGATCCATATTTCATTGTCCCAAAGGGGTCTCTTATGTGGGGCTCTGTGAAAACCCAAACTGCATTTTACTCAGTAAGAGTCCACGAAAGTGGGGGACCTTGTTGTTTGTTGCTGGCTTTAAAACCCCGTATATTTGCAAAGATGAATTGTGGGTTTTTTTAAAATTTTTTTCAAAATTTTATTCAATTCCCGAAGAACTTATATTTTTCAAAATCTTCCCACAGTTAAAGGGTTAAAGAAAAAATTTGGTACCTGAACTGATAGTAAATATGCTTTTTTTAGTAATAAATGAGCAAATGTATGACCCTTTTTTGGGGTTTTGATTTGGTTTTTATTATAATAGTGTAAGCACACCTCTGGAAGGAAAAGTGTTGGGAATGATGATGAAAGTTTTTTTTTTTTGGGCCACCCTACCATGGTGGGAGGGGGGCCGATTTCTAATAAAAAAAAATATAATAATACAGTGGTACCCCGGGTTTAATTTTTTTTTCGTTTTTGAATGCTGTTCAAGTGCCCTTACCAAACGAATATATCCCCCTAAGGGAAAAATGTAAAAAAAGACTAGTCCTTTTTGACCCACAAAAAAATTTTCAAAAAAAAGCATTTAAAAAAAAAACTTACATAAAATGGCGAGTTTGGGGACCAACGTAAACCGGGGGACCACTGTATTAGTAATAAATATAAGTTAAAAGGAAAGGTGGAACAAGAACAAAAGGGTAATAAGGGATGAAAGACAGAGTTTCAGGAATTATTCAGCATAGTAGAAATTTTCAGGGTCATCCAGGTATATACTATAATTTTTAAAGGGGTGGAGGGCCCCGCAGAAAGCCTCGGGGCAGATGACCAAAAATTTCCCCTGGTTTTCAACATCTGACTAAGACCCACGTCAGGAAACACTTTTTCCCGTTTATTGCCCAACCTTTCCTAACCTAATCCAGGAAAAGGTAAGGAGGTGTTGCTAATGATTTCATAAACAATACTGTAACAGTAGGTGAAAACATATAAGCTGCTATA
>WNWK01059878.1:0-10077 GCA_009830355.1 Cherax destructor
ATATATATTATATATATATATATATATATATATATATATATATATATATTATATATATATAATATATATATATATATATATAATATATATATATATATATATAATTTATATATATATATATAATATATATACATATATAATATATATATGATGTTTTATTATTTGTGTGTGTGTATTCCACCTAATAAGCCGAACTTTCTGAATAAGCCGGACTCGGAAATTAGACTTTTTCCAAATTTATTTTTTACAGATTAATCGATATATCTCATCGACAATAATGTAAAAAAATAATTTGGAGCCAAACTTAGAAACCTAACCTAACCTAACTTAACCTAATGTAATTATTTTTACCCAGATTCTGATATATACATATATCCATTCAGATTGACTTTTGCAGATATATGGCAAAAATAAATTTACACTCTACTGATTTGGCAGGAAATACCCTTGTTTTTTTGGCCTAATTTGCTGGTCTGGCTTATTTGGTACGACATATATGTATGTGTGTGTGTGTGTGTGTGTGTGTGTGTGTGAAATCCATGGATTTTTGAGCACACATAATCTATAAAACCATCGCCTTCGCTGGCTGGTGTTTCGCTTGCATGCGTTCTCGAACTGAAAATTATTAATTCCTACGGTTGTTTATACGGGCCACGACTGACATGTACATACAAAGGCGCGTACATCACCAGCGACGCATGTTGCTTCAGTGTGACGCGAGTACATGGATAAGTACACTATGTATATATATATATATTTAAGTATATATGTAGATGTGTATTGAGTCGTGTAAACACTGAGCGATGGGAGAGGTTAGACCCACATGAACAGAGGGTGAAATATGGGGAGCAATGAGCTGTGTGACCAATCAGGAACCCTTCACTTGGTGAATGTGCAGCCAATCAGAGACCCCCTCTTAGAAGATATCTGCTCAGAAATGTTCTGGGTAGATATCTACTCAGAGACATTCCTCAGTTCAATCAATACCTTTCCATCTACTGAAGACAGTGTCTGGACAAAGTTGTAGCACACAGATCATGTCTTTCCCGTGTCTGACCCTCCGTTCGTGTGGGATTGACCTGTACACAGTTGATAACCATACTGAGTCAACTCATTGTGTAGGCAGTTAAATCAGCAGACATTACAGAATATTGATTAGGATTGACTAGAGACTATTATAATCAACTAGAGTGCAGGATAACATTGCTGTTGAATCTCTCAACATATTTTTTTCATTTATGCGACAAGAGGAATGTATATTCCCATACGATGTAAACTGTACTATGTGACAGTATGTTATGCCAAGGGAAATCAGGACAAGACTAACATGACTAGCAGAAAATGGAATGACCACAGAGAAAAAACAGTCTTTACGTCAACTGATGGCAGTCTTAGCTATGGCAACCTCTCGCTTTAGCATCACCAAAATAAGAATCGGCTGAGCCTAACTGGTATATATATATACATGATATGTACAACACAACCGTAGCCCTGAGCACCCACTGTACACTAGCTCCGATTCTAAGTTTTAGCCAATAGGGAGAGGCCATAACGCCTAAGGAACACTGTATTAGGGTGCGTGACTGATACCACCGCTACACTGACCACGACCTTAAGGAAGACTAACGTTTGACAGGCAGAGGCAGACAAGGCTACAGCTCAGGCAGACTAGGGTTGATACCTCGCTCTGGGATCTACAACTTGCAATTGCTGCTGCAGCGGAGGAGCAGGATGATGAGGGAGCAATGCAACTTGCCGGGAAGAGTTGCATAAAAGTAGCTAATGTGGAATGTGAATTCCATGCTGCACAGGAGCAATGCAACTAGCTAAGAGTTGCAAGGAAGTTGCAGATGCAACTTCTTGCTCCTTGCTGATGCTGCACTATTTCCAGGTGACAAAAATGAACATTTTTGCCTCACTGGTCAATATCTGCATCAATGAGTTTTGCAACCGCCTAACAACCAGTTAAGTGGGAACAACTCTGCTCACGAAGCCTGCTTAATACCAGCAGCAGGCGAGGATATACGTGACACCTGCTACCATGGAATGAGTCGTGGAGTGGCGGGGCGAGGCCGGCCTCAGGTCAGTGAAGTGGTTCTGTCATTTAGACTGAAGCACCTTGTTTCTTGTGCTCGAATCGCCTTATGGCGCTCGTTTCCTGAGCCCATCTTGGGGCTCCCTGAATAATTGTGCTCTGCGAGATCGGTTCCACCAGATGGCATTTCGATGCGAGTGATGGCGGTGCCCAGCGTGCGGCGCCCTGCCAGTCTTTGCAGTGTCACTATCACTAGGAGTGCCCGCCAGGGCAAATGTCTGAGGCACGTCACGGAACGGGGAAGTGCTACCCGTTGGTGGGTCGAAACCCACCACCAGGTTGATGTAAGGTCTGGTGGGCGGCGAGGGGCGGGTAATGCCGGGCTGGGGCAGCTTGTTTGTGTGGGGCATGCCGGTAACTTCCCCGAGGGCAGTGTAGTCATGACCAGCAACTGCTGCAGTTGCAGCAGCAACCGCCACAGAGCAGCGAAGCAGCGGAAGAGCGGAGCCACGAAACACATAACGACCCCCAGCGCCAACAGGTGGAGTGTGCCCAACCCGCGGAGCACCAGACGTGACAACTGGAAGGGCACTCCCGTGCCGATCACCCAGACAGCGGCGGCCGTAACGACAACACACCTGTCCGTCCTGCAATGTAATCAATAATTAGTGAATGATGGATCAAACCTCATCCTTACCTGTACTACATGGCTTTGCCAGACAGTGGATTGAACCTCTACCACTCTGTGTTCCCATGTGGTCACACATTAGAGTATATATATATATATATATATATATATATATATATATATATATATATATATATATATATATATATATATATATATATATATATATATATCTTTAAACGTATAAGAGAAATTTTCTTATACGTTTAAAGATATATTTTTATCATTTATGTTAATGTAAGAATTTATAATTTTGTACCAAGAGAAACTTTGAAAACCTACCTAACCTTATTACAACAAGCGCAATTTAATTTAGCCTAACCCAACTAAATATATTTTAGATACTTTAACATTAATTTAATAATACACAAACACAATGAAATATATTTTTTCGTTATGTTCAGAATGATTTTGGCGAAATTATTGCATACACAAATTTTCACTTGTCTTATATGGCAAGGTGAGCGTTGCTATTTAAGCCAAAATCGCAAGTTTTACCTAATCGGCACGACATATATATATATATATATATATATATATATATATATATATATATATATATATATATATATATATATATATAGTCGTGCTGCCGAATAGGTAAAATTGGTCAATTAGTAAGAACTCATTTAAAATTAAGCCCTTTCTAAAATTTTCTCTTATACGTTTAAAGATATATTTTTTTTCATTTATGTTAATGTAAAAATTAATAATTTTGTACCAAAAGAACCTCAGAAAACTTAGCCGACCTTATTATAACAAGCGCAATTTAATTTAACCTAATCCAACCAAATATATTTTATATAAGTTTACAATTAATTTAATAATAAACAAACACAATGAAATACATTTTTTTTTCGTTATGTTCAGAATGATTTTTGCGAAATTGCATACACAAATTTTCGCTTGTCTTATTCGGCAAGAAGAACGTTGCTATTTAAGCCAAAATCACAAGTTTTACCTATTCGGCACGACATACGGTATACATATACAGGTCGTCATTATAATTATAACTAATAGTATTTATGTTCATCACTGTTCATCCTCCCAATCAACCTGTTCACTGTTCTTGCCCCAGAACTTCCTGTTATGTTCTGTGAAGATCAGTAAAGTGATTATAACATTTTTAACATACACTAACTTAAATATAAACATTATAACATTGAACATGCAACACAACACTGAACATGCAACAAGTGAACATGAAACACAACACTGAACAAGAAATACAACAATGAACATGCAACACAAGTGAACATGAAACACAACACTGAACATGACACAAGTGAACATATGACACAAGTGAACATGACACAAGTGAACATGCGACACAAGTGAACATGAAACACAACACTGAACATGACACAAGTGAACATGAAACACAACACTGAACATGGCACAAGTGAACATGAAACACAACACTGAACATGGCACAAGTGAACATGAAACACAACACTGAACATGACACAAGTGAACATGAAACACAACACTGAACATGACAAGTGAACATGAAACAACACTGAACATGACACAAGTGAACATGCGACAAAAGTGAACATGAAACACAACACTGAACATGACACAAGTGAACATGAAACACAACACTGAACATGACACAAGTGAACATGAAACACAACACTGAACATGACACAAGTGAACATGAAACACAACACTGAACATGACACAAGTGAACATGCGACACAAGTGAACATAAAACACAACACTGAACATGCAACACAAGTGAACATGAAACACAACACTGAACATGACACAAGTGAACATGAAACATAATACTGAACATGACACAAGTGAACATGAAACACAACACTGAACATTACACAAGTGAACATGAAACACAACACTGAACATGACAAGTGAACATGAAACAACATTGAACATGACACAAGTGAACATGCGACACAAGTGAACATGAAACACAACACTGAACATGACACAAGTGAACATGAAACACAACACTGAACATGACACAAGTGAACATGAAACACAACACTGAACATGACACAAGTGATCATGAAACATGACACAAGTGAACATGAAACACAACACTGAACATGATACAAGTGAACATGACACAAGTGAACATGACACAAGTGAACATGACACAAGTGAACATGAAACACAACACTGAAAATGACACAAGTGAACATGAAACATAACACTGAACATGACACAAGTGAACATGAAACACAACACTGAACATGATACAAGTGAACATGACACAAGTGAACATGAAACATAACACTGAACATGACACAAGTGAACATGAAACACAACACTGAACATGATACAAGTGAACATGACACAAGTGAACATGAAACATAACACTGAACATGACACAAATGAACATGAAACACAACACTGAACATGATACAAGTGAACATGACACAAGTGAACATGCAACACAACACTGAACATGACACAAGTGAACATGAAACATAACACTGAACATGACAAGTGAACATGCAACACAACACTGAACATGGCACAAGTGAACATGCAACACAACACTGAACATGACACAAGTGAACATGAAACATAACACTGAACATGACAAGTGAACATGCAACACAACACTGAACATGGCAACAGTGAACATGCAACACAACACTGAACACGACACAAGTGAACATGAAACATAACACTGAACATGACAAGTTAACATGCAACACAACACTGAACATAACACAAGTGAACATGCAACACAACACTGAACATGACACAAGTGAACATGAAACATAACACTGAACATGACAAGTGAACATGCAACACAACACTGAACATGGCACAAGTGAACATGCAACACAACACTGAACATGACACAAGTGAACATGAAACATAACACTGAACATGACACAAGTGAACATGCAACACAACACTGAACATGACACAAGTGAACATGAAACATAACACTGAACATGACAAGTGAACATGCAACACAACACTGAACATGACACAAGTGAACATGAAACACAACACTGAACATGACACAAGTGAACATGAAACAACACTGAAAATGACAAGTGAACATGCAACACAACACTGAACATGGCACAAGTGAACATGAAACACAACACTGAACATGACACAAGTGAACATGTAATATAATGATGAACAACCAACAGCGATCAAGCAATGGCAAACAAGCAAAAAGGGTGAACATGCAACAGTGAACAAGCAACACAAAAGTGAACATGCGACACAATGAACATGCAACTCAACATTGAACACACAACACACTGAACATGCAACACACTGAACATGCAACACACTGAACACACAACTGTTTAACTGTTCAATGCTGGTGAACAAAATAACCAAGAACAAGGTTTTCTGGTGATTTTTCAACATAACATGCAAAAGGTAAAGTGAACATGCAATGTAGTATTGAACATGAGCTTAGTGTTGAACATGAGCTTAGTATTGAACATGAGCTTAGTATTGAACATGAGCTTAGTGTTGAACATGAGCTTAGTATTGAACATGAGCTTAGTGTTGAACATGAGCTTAGTGTTGAACATGAGCTTAGTGTTGAACATGAGCTTAGTGTTGAACATGAGCTTAGTATTGAACATGAGCTTAGTATTGAACATGAGCTTAGTATTGAACATGAGCTTAGTATTGAACATGAGCTTAGTATTGAACATGAGCTTAGTGTTGAACATGAGCTTAGTATTGAACATGAGCTTAGTGTTGAACATGAGCTTAGTGTTGAACATGAGCTTAGTGTTGAACATGAGCTTAGTGTTGAACATGAGCTTAGTATTGAACATGAGCTTAGTATTGAACATGAGCTTAGTATTGAACATGAGCTTAGTGTTGAACATGAGCTTAGTGTTGAACATGAGCTCAGTGTTGAACATGAGTGTTGCTTAGTGTTGAACATGAGCTTAGTGTTGAACATGAGCTTAGTGTTGAACATGAGCTTAGTGTTGAACATGAGCTTAGTGTTGAACATGAGCTTAGTGTTGAACATGAGCTTAGTGTTGAACATGAGCTTAGTGTTGAACATGAGCTTAGTGTTGAACATGAGCTTAGTGTTGAACATGAGCTTAGTATTGAACATGAGCTTAGTATTGAACATGAGCTTAGTGTTGAACATGAGCTTAATATTAACATGAGCTTAGTTTGAACATGATGTACTTGAGACATGAGCTTGGAACATGAGCTTAGTATTGAACATGAGCTTAGTGTTGAACATGAGCTTAGTATTGAACATGAGCTTAGTGTTGAACATGAGCTTAGTATTGAACATGAGCTTAGTGTTGAACATGAGCTTAGTATTGAACATGAGCTAGTGTGACATGACTAGTATTGAACATGAGCTTAGTGTTGAACATGAGCTTAGTATTGAACATGAGCTTAGTGTTGAACATGAGCTTAGTATTGAACATAGAAGCTTAGGTATTGAACATGAGCTTAGTGTTGAACATGAGCTTAGTATTGAACATGAGCTTAGTGTTGAACATGAGCTTAGTGTTGAACATGAGCTTAGTATTGAACATGAGCTTAGTGTTGAACATGAGCTTAGTGTTGAACATGAGCTTAGTATTGAACATGAGCTTAGTGTTGAACATGAGCTTAGTATTGAACATGAGCTTAGTATTGAACATGAGCTTAGTATTGAACATGAGCTTAGTGTTGAACATGAGCTTAGTGTTGAACATGAGCTTAGTGTTGAACATGAGCTTAGTATTGAACATGAGCTTAGTATTGAACATGAGCTTAGTGTTGAACATGAGCTTGGTATTGAACATGAGCATAGTATTGAACATGAGCTTAGTGTTGAATATGAGCTTAGTATTGAACATGAGCTTAGTATTGAACATGAGCTTAGTATTGAACATGAGCTTAGTGTTGAACATGAGCTTAGTGTTGAACATGAGCTTAGTGTTGAAGATGAGCTTAGTGTTGAACATGAGCTTAGTATTGAACATGAGCTTAGTGTTGAACATGAGCTTAGTGTTGAACATGAGCTTAGTGTTGAACATGAGCTTAGTGTTGAACATGAGCTTAGTATTGAACATGAGCTTAGTGTTGAACATGAGCTTAGTATTGAACATGAGCTTAGTGTTGAACATGAGCTTAGTGTTGAACATGAGCTTAGTATTAACATGAGCTTAGTGCTGAGCATGAGCTTAGTATTGAACATGAGCTTAGTGTTGAACATGAGCTTGGTATTGAATATGAGCTTGGTATTGAATATGAGCTTGGTATTGAACATGAGCTTAGTGTTGGTCTTTTCACTCCTGTGCCATTAGAGAAAACGCCAAGGACCAAAAATTGGTCATGAGAAAACGGGGGAAAGGGTTCCCCCCCCCCAAAAATGCTACCCAAAGAGCCTGAAAAAAAGCAACGGTCGTAAAAGAGTCCACAACTTGTTAAAAGGGTGAACACGCAACGCCCCCCCCCGGCCCTTTTCCCCCCCCCCAGCAGTACGGTTTTGCAATTTTGCAACGTGGTTAGTGTATATCAGTAAAGTTGTGATGAACGGTGTCGACCTGGGGGAAATAGGGTTAATGTGTTTAATGTCAGTCCTGGTATGTATAACCTGGATTAACCTGTTGGAAATGAGGTTAATTTTTAATTTTTTTTAAAAAACTTTTTTCCGGGTGTTGAAAATTTGGGGGAAAATTTTGAATTCAGCCCCTGTTTATATGCTGGGTTAATCTGTTGGAAGAGGTGTTAGTGCTCCAGTCAGTACCACTGGAACAAACACATCACAGGAAGTGCCGTCTGGGGACCCAATTGTAACCCTCATGGCTCACGGGGAATTTTTCCGGACTGACCAACTCTGGGGCCACAGTTTGACCCCCCGCCCAGTCTTCCATTTAAAAAACTCAAAAAAAACCCCCCCTTTTTAAAAGGGGGGTTTTCCTTTAAAAAAATATTGGTCTGAGGTTTGGCCCGGGGGTTTTTTTCCCCAGACCAACCCTTTTCCCCCCAACCCCTATTTTTTTCCCTTTTTTATCCCCCTTTTTCCCTTTCCCCCTCCTCCCCTCCTCCTCATCCCCCCCCTTTTTTTCCTTCCCCCCTTTTTTCCGGGGTTTTCCCCACAGGCATTCTAGTTCCTAGGGGGGGAAGGGTACCGTGGTCTCCCCCTTTTGTTGGGGGTTTTTAAGGGGTGTTATTTTGCTGTAACGGGGTCCCCCGGGGATGCCCCCCCTCCCCGGCCCCCGGGGGGCTTTGGGTATTTTTTTTGGGGACAGGTGATCTCTAAACCCTTTTTTGGATTAAAAGGGGGGGTGACCGGGGGTGTTTTTGGCGGATATGGGGCCCCCCTCTCTTTTGTCCATTTTAGGGGGTTTTGGTGGATATGATTTTCTACCCCCGGTCCCTGGTTTCCCGGGGGAAAAAGGGGGGGTTTTGGGGTTCCATGAAACATCTGCCCTCTTGCGGTTTGGGGTTTTTGGGGGCCCCCCGGGGGTGATTTACGCCCCATTCCTCCGGGGCCATTCCCCCACCCCCCTTTTTTTTTTTTTTATTTTCTTTTTCTTTCTTTTTTTTTTTTAAAAAAAAAAAAAAGAAGAAATAACCATGGATACCCTGGGGCCCTGAACATAACCCCGGGGGCCCCCAAAATTTTGAACCCCCCCCCCCCCTTCTTGATAGCACACCCAGTACTGACCCTGCCCCTTTAAAGACAACTCTTTTTGGCACTTCTCCTTTTCCCCCCCCTCTTCTGGTTCCCCTTCTCCCCCCTTCCCCGGGACCGGGGGGTTCCCAAAACCCCCCCTTTTGACACATCATTACTTTTCTTGACCTTGGTTCCCCGGTTTTTTCCCCAAGGTTGGGGGTTTTTGTTTGCCCCCCCTCCCGTCGGAACCCCGGCCCCTTTACAAAAACCAAGGGGCCCCACCGACAATTCCACACTTCCCCCTTTCGTTCCCCCTCGAAACGACCAATTCCACCTCCCCCTTTAAATCGTTTCCCCTTTCCCCCTTGGACAAAGGGGTTTTTTCTCAAGGGGCCCAAATTCTCCTAATATATCTTTCAGATCCTTTGGTTTTGGAAAAGGTCTTACCCATGTTGGTAAAAATATCTCATTTCAAGATCTCAAAAAGTGGGTTTTTCATCATCAATTAGGTCTGGAAAGTCTTTCTTTTCTTATGACCATAGATACTTTTTCCCCTCATAGAAAAGCATCAAAAACCCAATTCTTTTGTGGTTCTGTCATTTTTTCCCACCATTGTCCCCGGAATTTCCCCACATGTTTTGGAAACCCTTTTGGGGGATTTTTGGCCCCCAAAACTCCCCCCATTCTTAAAGTTTTAAAAATTTTGTCCTCCCTGCCAATAAGCGAAGGCGTTATCCTTGCAATATAGCTCTTTAAATT
>WNWK01059879.1:0-10077 GCA_009830355.1 Cherax destructor
TGTTCCACAACTCTTCTGATAATCTTCTCCATGACTTTGCGTACTATACATATCAGTGACACTGGTCTGTGTTTAGTACCTCATGTCTGTCTCTTTTAAATTTGGGACTACATTTGCTGTCTTCAATACATCAGGCAGTCTCCCTGTTTCGATAGATGTGTTGAATATTGTTGTTAGTGGTCATATAGCGCCTCTGCTCCTTCTCTCAGGACCCATGGAGAGACGTTGCCCGGCCCCATCGCCTTTGAGGTATCTAGCTCACTCAGCAGCCTCTTCACTTCTTCCTCGGTTGCATGTATCGTGTCCAGCACTTGGTGGTGTCCCCACCTCTCCGTCTTTCTGGAGTCCCTTTTGTCTCCTCTGTGAACCTCTTTGAATCTCATGTTGAGTTCTCACATACCTCGCGGTCGTTTCTTGTGATCTCTCCTTCTTTCCTTAGCATGATCACCTGGTCTTGACTTTTTCCTCCTGATGTGGCTGTTCAACAGCTTTGGGTCAGATTTGGCTTTCGCTGCTATGTTATTTTTATATTGTCGTTGGGTCTCCTTCTTACCTGTGCATATTCATTTCTGGGTCTACGACTGCTCTCCTTATTCTCCTGGGTCTTTTGCTTTTTATACTTCTTCCATTCCATAGCACACTTGGTTTTGGCCTCCCTGCACCTTTGGTGAACCACGGGCTCATAAGAACATAAGAACATAAGAATGGAGGAACACTGCAGAAGGCCTGCTGGCCCATACAAGGCAGGTCCTTATCAAAACCACCACTACCTAAGAATTTATTCCCGTACTCACGACACAAATCAAACCCAGCCCCTCCCACTCATATATTTGTCCAATCTCTTTTTAAAGCCACCCAAGGTCCTAGCCTCTATCACAGTACTCGGAAGATTGGCTTTTTCATTATTCCTGTTACCCTTGGGTACAAACCTCTCCTCAGCTTCCTTGCATATTGTTGTCACATATTCCATCATCTCGTTTACTGACTTCCCTACCAGTTCTCTGTCCCACTGAACCCCATTCAGGAAGTTCTTCATTTCTACATAGTCCCCTTTCTTGTAGTTTGGCTTCATTCGTCCAGCCCTTCCTGCCTCCCCCTCCACTTGTAACTCTACTGGCCCCAATGGGTTTTTCATATGTGATGTCCTCAATATATGCACTACTCAAGGTGAATATTAGGTCCAATCTCGCTGGTTCATCCTCTCCTCTCTCTCTGGTAGCGTCCCTTACGTGTTGATACACGAGGTTTTCCAGTATCACCTCCATCATCTTAGCCCTCCATGTTTCTTGGCCCCCATTTGGCTCCAAGTTCTGCCAATCGATTTCCTTGTGGTTGAAGTTACCCATGATCAGTAGCTTCGCCCTGCTTGCATGAACCTTTCTGGCCACTTCAGCCAGTGTGTCAACCATCGCTCTATTACTCTCATCATACTCTTGCCTTGGCCTCCTGCTGTTCTGTGGTGGGTTATACATCACTGCAATTACCACCTTGGGACCCCCAGACTGAAGCGTTCCTACTATGTAATCTCTTGCCTCTCCTGTCTCCTCTCTCTAGCTCATCAAAATCCCATCGATTTTTGATCAGCAGTGCAACTCCTTCACTCCCTATGTTCCTCTGTTTCCTCAGGATCTGATAGCCCGTTGGAAAGATGGCATCTGTTATCATGTGTGTGTGTGTGTGTGTGTGTTTTAGTTATCATTTTGTCCAAGGCACATGTCGATTAGACACTAGGCCTGTTGTATGTGTACTCACCTAGTTGTAATTGCAGGGGTTGAGTCACAGCTCCTGGCCCCGCCTTTTCACTGGCCGCTACTGGGTCACTCTCCTGGGCCATGAGCTTGATCATACGTCTTCTTAAAGCTATGTATGGAACCTGCCTCCACTACATCGCTTCCCAAGCTATTCCACTTCCCGACCACTATGTGACTGAAGAAATACTTCCTAACATCTCTGTGATTCATCTGAGTCTTCAACTTCCAACTGTGTCCCCTTGTTGCTGTGTCCCATCTCTGGAACATTTTGTCTCTGTCCACTTTGTCAATTCCTCTCAGTATCTTATATGTTGTTATCATGTCTTCCCTATCTCTCTTGTCCCCCAGTGTCGTCAGGTCGATTTTCCTTAACCTCTCCTCGTAGGACATACTCCTCAGCTCCGGGACTAATCTTTTTGCAAACCTTTGCACTTTCTCGAGCTTCTTCACGTGCTTGGCTAGGTGTGGGTTCCAAACTGGTGCTGCATACTCCAGTATGGGCCTAACGTACACAGTGTACAGGGTCCTGAACGATTCTTTATTAAGATGTCGGAATGCTGTTCTTAGGTTTGCTAAGCGCCCATATGCTGCAGCAGTTATTTGGTTGATGTGCGCCTCAGGAGATGTTCCTGATGTTATACTCACCCCAAGGTCTTTTTCCTTGATTGAGGTTTGTAGTCTCTGGCCCCTAGGCTGTACTCCGTCTGCGGTCTTCTTTGCCCTTCCCAATCTTCATGACTTTGCACTTGGTGGGGTTGAACTCCAGGAGCCAATTGTTGGACCAGGCTTGCAGCCTGTCCAGATCCCTATGTAGTTCTGCCTGGTCCTCGTCCGACTAAATTCTTCTCATCAACTTCACATCATCTGCAAACAAGGACACTTCGAGTCTATTCCTTCCGTCATGTCGTTCACAAATCCAAAACAGCTCCGGTCCCAGGACCGACCCCTGTGGAACCCCGCTCGTCACCGGCGGGGTTAAACAGGGGCCAGTCCCAGGACCAGCGCTGCCCCCGGTATTGTGCGTGTGTGTGTGTTAGTTAGTTAGTTACCCTTTTGCCCTAGGCACATGTCGATTAGACACTAGGTCTGTTGTATGTATGTGTGTGTGTGTAACGAAACACTTCGAAATGTTTCGGCCTCGCCGGAAATTGAACCCGGGCCCTCCGTGCTGAAGCAAGAGCGCGTGTGTGTGTCTGTGTGTGTGTGTCTGTGTATGTGTCTGTGTGTGTGTCTGTCTGTGTGTCTGTGTGTGTGTCTGTGTGTGTCTGTGTGTGTGTCTGTACTCACCTAGTTGTACTCACCTAGTTGTGGTTGCAGGGGGTCGATTCATAGCTCCTGGCACCGCCTCTTCACTGGCCGCAACTGGGTCACTCTCCCTGCGCCATGAGCTTTATCATACCTCTTCTTAAAGCTATGTATGGAGCCTGCCTCCACTATATCACTTCCCAAACTATTCCACTTCCCGACCACTCTGTGACTGAAGAAATACTTCCTAACATCCCTGTGATTCATCTGAGTCTTCAAATTCCAACTGTGTCCCCTTGTTACTGTGTCCCATCTCTGGAACATTCTGTCTATGTCCACCTTGTCAATTCCTCTCAGTATCTTATATGTCGTTATCATGTCCCCCCTATCTCTCCTGTCCTCCAGTGTCGTCATGTCGATTTCCCTTAACCTCTCCTCGTAGGACATACCCTTAGCTCCGGGACTAGTCTCGTTGCAAACCTTGCACTTTCTCTAGCTTCTTACGTGCTTGGCTAAGTGTGGGTTCCAAACTGGCGCTGCATACTCCAGTATGGGCCTAACGTACACAGTGTACAGGGTCCTGAACGATCCTTTGTTAAGATGTCGGAATGCCGTTCTTAGGTTTGCTAGGCGCCCATATGCTGCAGTAGTTATTTGGTTGATGTGTGCCTCAGGAGATGTGCCTGGTGTTATACTCACCCCAAGATCTTTTTCCTTGAGTGAGGTTTGTAGTCTCTGGCCCCCTAGACTGTACTCCGTATGCGGTCTTCTTTGCCCTTCCCTAATCTTCATGACTTTGCACTTGGTGGGGTTGAACTCCAGGAGCCAATTGCTGGACCAGGCTTGCAGCCTGTCCAGATCCCTTTGTAGTTCTGCCTGGCCCTCGTCCGATTGGATTCTTCTCATCAACTTCACATCATCTGCAAACAGGGACACTTCGGAGTCTATTCCTTCCGTCATGTCGTTCACAAATACCAGAAACAGCACTGGCCCTAGGACTGACCCTGTGGAACCCCACTCGTCACCGGCGCCCACTCTGATACTTCGCCACGTACCATGACTCGCTGCTGTCTTCCTGACAGGTATTCCTGATTCATTGTAGTGCCTTCCCTGTTACCCCTGCCTGGTCCTCCAGCTTTTGCACTAGCATCTTGTGGGGAACTGTGTCAAACGCCTTCTTACAATCCAAGAATAGGCAATCTACCCACCCCTCTCTCTCTTGTCTTATTGCTGTCACTATGTTGTAGAACTCCAGTAGGTTTGTGACACAGGATTTCCCGTCTCTGAAACCATGTTGGCCGTCGTTGATAAGCTCATTCCTTTCTAGGTGTTCCACCACTCTTCTCCTGACTATCTTCTCCATGACCTTGCATACTATACATGTCAGTGACACTGGTCTGTAGTTTAGTGCTACATTCCTGTCTCCTTTTTTAAAATTGGAACTACATTTGCTCTCTTCCATACCTCAGGTAGTTGCCCTGTTTCGATAGATGTGTTGAAGATTGTTGTTAGGGGTACACATAGTTCCTCTACTCCCTTTCTCAGGACCCATGGAGAGATGCTATCCGGCCCCATCGCCTTTGAGGTATCTAGCTCGCTTAGTAGCCTCATCACTTCCTCCTCAGTTGTGTATTGTGTCCAGCACCTGATGGTGTACCCTACCTCTCCGCCTTTCTGGAGGCCCTTCTATCTCCTCTGTGAACACCTCTTTGAATCTCATGTTGAGCTCCTTCCACACTTCGCGGTCATAACTTGTGACCTTCCCTCCTTCCTTCCTCAGCCTGATCACCTGGTCATTGACTGTTGTCCTCCTCCTGATGTGGCTGTACAGCAGCTTTGGGTCAGATTTGGCTTTCGCTGCTATGTCATTCTCGTACTGTCTTTGGGCCTCCATTCTGACCTGTGCATATTCATTTCTGGCCCTACGACTGTTCTCCTTATTCTCCTGTGTTCTTTGCCTTCTCTACCTCTTCCATTCCCTTGTACACTTGGTTTTGGCTTCCCTGCACCTTTGGGTGAACCATGGGCTCATCCTGGCTTTTTTGCTTCTCCTGTTACCCTTTGGTATAAACCTCTCCTCAGCTTCCTTGTAAATTGTTGTCATGTATTCCATCATCTCGTCTACTGACTTCACTGCCAGCTCTCTGTCCCACTGAACTCCGTGCAGGAAGTTCCTCATGCCCACGTAGTCACCTTTCTTGTAGTTTGGCTTCATTCGTGCAGCTCTTCCTGCTTCCCTCTCCACATGTAACTCTACTATATATTCGAAGCTTAGAACCATATGATCACTGGCCCCAAGGGGGCTTTCCTGTGTGACGTCCTCAACATCTGCACTACTAAGGGTGTATACTAGGTCTAGTCTCGCTGGTTCGTCCCCTCCTCTCTCTCTGGTAGTGTCCCTTACGTGTTGGTACATGAGATTTTCCAGTACCGCCTCCAGCATCTTAGCCCTCCACGTTTCTTGGCCCCCATGTGGCTCTAAGCTCTGCAAATCGATTTCCTTATGATTGAAGTCACCCATGATCAGTAGCTTCGCCCTGCTCGATGAGCCCTTCTGGCCACTTCGGCCAGTGTGTCAATCATCACTCTATTACTCTCGTTATACTCTTGCCTTGGCCTCCTGCTGTTCGGTGGTGAGTTATACATTACTGCAATGACCACCTTGGGACCTCCAGACTGTAGCAGTCCTTCTATGTAATCCCCAGTTTCTCCTCTGTCTCCTCTCTCCAGCTCTTCAAAATCCCATCGGTTTTTGATCAGCAGTGCCACTCCTCCACCCCTCTGTTCTCTCAGTCTTTCCTCAGGATCTGGTATCCCATTGGGAAGATGGCATCTGTTATCATACCTGTGAGCTTGGTTTTGTGAGAGCTATTATGTCCGGTGATGCCTCTTTGACTCTTTCGTGCCACTCCTCCCACTTGTGTGTGTGTGTGTGTGTGTGTGTACTCACCTAGTTGTACTCACCTAGTTGTGGTTGCAGGGGTCGAGACATAGCTCCTGGCCCCGCCTCTTCACTGGCCGCTACTGGGTCACTCTCCCTGCGCCATGAGCTTTATCATACCTCTTATTAAAGCTGTGTATGAAACCTGCCTCCACTACATCGCTTCCCAAGCTATTCCACTTCCCGACTACTCTGTGACTGAAGAAATACTTCCTAACATCCCTGTGATTCATCTGAGTCTTCAACTTCCAACTGTGTCCCCTTGTTGCTGTGTCTCATCTTTGGAACATTCTGTCTCTGTCAACCTTGTCAATTCCTCTCAGTATTTTATATGTCGTTATCATGTCCCCCCTATCTCTCCTGTCCTCCAGTGTCGTCATGTCGATTTCCCTTAACCTCTCCTCGTAGGACATACCCCTTAGCTCCGGGACTAGTCTTGTTGCAAACCTTTGCACTTTCTCTAGCTTCTTTACGTGCTTGGATAAATGTGGGTTCCAAACTGGTGCTGCATACTCTAGTATGGTCCTAACGTACACAGTGTACAGGGTCCTGAACGATTCTTTATTAAGATGTCGGAATGCTGTTCTTAGGTTTGCTAGGCGCCCATATGCTGCAGCAGTTATTTGGTTGATGTGCGCCTCAGGAGATGTGCCTGGTGTGTGTGTGTATGTGTGTGTGTGTGAGTGTGCGTGTGTGATTGTGTGAGTGTGTATGTGTGTGTGTGTGTGTGTGTGTGAGTGTGTGAGTGTGTATGTGTGTGTGTGTGTGTGTGTGTGTGTGTGTGTGTGTGTGTGTGTTTTGTGTGTGTTTGGAACGCTTGGCGCTCCAAATGTTTCTAAAAATATTAATTAATTTTCAACATATTATCCTCATAATGTTTTTATTGGTTCATTAATGTCAGGAAAATAATGGTAACTGGAAAGCTTAAAAAATAACTTGTTTAATTAGAACGACGTGTCAATTAAAATGTTAATTACAATTTCATCATTATTTAAAAATTATCTTAATATTAATGAAATTAATGAAGCTCATCCATATTTTTAAATGAGATGAAAAATAATTAGAGTACTCTCTTATTATTGAATTAGTTCATCCTAAATAAATATTCTATTAACTCTTGGGTAAAATTATCTAAGCTGGCAATCAGCTGATGATCTGATCCATACACTCACTCTGCTGACATGATCCAGCCACCCAGTCTGCTGATGACATGAGTCAAGCACCCAGTCTGCTGATGACATGAGCCAAGCAATCAGTCTGCTGATGACATGAGCCAAGCACCCAGTCTGCTGATGACGTGATCGAAGCACCCAGTCTGCTGATGACATGAGCCAAACACCAAGTCTGTTGATGACATGAGCCAAGCACCCAGTCTGCTGATGACATGAGCCAAGCACTCAGTCTGTAGATGACATGAGCCAAGCACCCAGTCTGCTTATGACATGAGCCAAGCTTCCAGTCTGTTGATGACATGAGCCAAACACCCAGTCTGCTGATGATGTGAGCCAAGCACCCAGTCTGCTGATGACGTGAACCAAGCCCCAGTCAGCTGATAACGTGATCCGAACACCAGTCTGCTGATGACGTGATCCAGGCATCAAGTCTGCTAATTATGTGAGTCAAGCACCCAGTCTGCTAATGTTGTGAACCAAGCACTCAGTCTGCTGATGACGTGATCCAAGCACTCAGTCTGCTAATGATGTGAGTCAAGCACCCAGTCTGCTCATGACATGAGCCAAGCATCCAGTCTGCTGATGACGTGATGCAATCACCCAGTCTGCTGATGACGTGAACCAAGCACCCAGTCAGCTGATAACGTGATCCGAACTCCCAGTCTGCTGATGACGTGATCCAGGCATCAAGTCTGCTGATAACGTGAGTCAATCACCCATTCTGCTGATGACGTGAGCAAAGCACTCAGTCAGCTCATGACATGATTCAAGCACCTAGTCTGCTGATGACGTGACCTAAGCACCCAGTCTGCTTTTGACATGAGCGAAGCACCCAATCTGCTGGTGATGTGAGCCAAGCATCAACTCTGCTGAAGACGTGAAACAAGCATCCATTCTGCTGAAGATATGATCCAAGATCCCACTCAGTTGAAGATGAAATCAATACTTAAGGACTGACACTGCTGAAGTCGTGACCCAAGAAGTTTCTCTGTTGACATGATCTAAGCAATTACTCTTCAGAAGATGTGATCCAAAAACCAGTTATATTTAATATATTAAACAACCATCCACACTGTTGAAAAGTGATCCAAGCTTCCCACTGTTGAAAAGTGATTGAAGCTCCTACGCTACGGAAAAGTGATCCAAACTCCCACAGTGTTGAAAAGTGATCCAAGCTCCCTCACTGTTGAAAAGTGATCCAAGCTCCCACACTGTTGAAAAGTGATCCAAGCTCCCACACTGTTAAAAAGTGATCCCAGCTCCACACTGTTGAAAAGTGACAAAGGCTCCCACACTGTTAAAAAGTGATCCAAGCTCCCACACTTTTGAAAAGTGATCCAAGCTCCCACACTGTTGAAAAGTGATCCAAGCTCCCACACTGTTGAAAAGTGATCCAAGCTCCCACACTGTTAAAAAGTGATCCAAGCTCCCACACTGTTAAAAAGTGATCCAAGCTCCCACACTGTTGAAAAGTGATCCAAGCTCTTACATTGCTGAAGATGTGATCCAGTGTCCCACACTGCTGAGAGCGTGAACCAAGCACTCACACTGCTGAGAGCGTGAACCAAGCACTCACACTGCTGAGAGCGTAAACCAAGCACTCACACTGCTGAGAGCGTGAACCACGCACTCACACTGCTGAGAGCGTAAACCAAGCACTCACACTGCTGAGAGCGTGAACCAAGCACTCACACTGCTGAGAGCGTAAACCAAGCACTCACACTGCTGAGAGCGTGAACCAAGCACTCACACTGCTGAGAGCAGGAACCAAGCACTCACACTGCTGAGAGCGTGAACCAAGCACTCACACTGCTGAGAGCGTAAACCAAGCACTCACACTGCTGAGAGCGTGAACCAAGCACTCACACTGCTGAGAGCGTGAACCAAGCACTCACACTGCTGAGAGCGTAAACCAAGCACTCACACTGCTGAGAGCGTAAACGAAGCACTCACACTGCTGAGAGCGTGAACCAAGCACTCACACTGCTGAGATCGTAAACCAAGCACTCACACTGCTGAGAGCGTGAACCAAGCACTCACACTGCTGAGAGCGTGAACCAAGCACTCACACTGCTGAGAGCGTGAACCAAGCACTCACACTGCTGAGAGCGTAAACAAAGCACTCACACTGCTGAGAGCGTGAACCAAGCACTCACACTGCTGAGAGCGTAAACGAAGCACTCACACTGCTGAGAGCGTGAACCAAGCGCTCACACTGCTGAGAGCGTGAACCAAGCACTCACACTGCTGAGAGCGTGAACCAAGCACTCACACTACTGAGAGCGTAAACCAAGCACTCACACTGCTGAGAGCGTGAACCAAGCACTCACACTGCTGAGAGCGTGAACCAAGCCCTCACTGTGGAGGATGGGCTTCAACGATAACGTGGACTGTATGTTACTTATCTTCTTGATGAATCCAAGATGTCGCAGCCGCCACCAACACCTTCTCAGGGGATCCATCTATGGCCTCAATCTCCACAGGGCTGTAAGGTAAACATCAAGGGATTATAATATATTGCACCAAAGGAGCGTATGTCCATATTTCAGTCTTAGATGGACTGAAAGGCGTTTTACTCACTGTTTTGGACTTAAAAGTCCACGCATAACCGCCGTCCCTAGGTAAAAATTTGAATGTTCTTGAATACAAGAACTGTGCAGTCCCCTGTTTTGACCAGAACATCAAATTCTTACCTTGCTCGTGTAACTTTGAGCGATGGTGTTGGCTCCACCATATACGGCGGAAATGCTGTCTTGATTGTAGAATGCCGCTGAAGAATCACCGTCTTGTTTCGATGGAGTTCACTTGCGATTGTCTCTACTTTTCTCCTTTTTGCAGTCTGAAGCTGCGCACACTTCTGAATATACTGCAATGTTGATATTATTCACTAAACGCGCTGGAACATAGTTCTTATCTCATTTCCCGACGTTAGTGGAGATTAAATGATATAACGGACGCGAACGAGTAA
>WNWK01059880.1:0-10077 GCA_009830355.1 Cherax destructor
CCCAATGGCGGATACTTATTTTCTGGGATGTACTAAAAATGACACTTTTTGTATATACACAAAAGGGGAGACCCCCCTTCAAGGTGTACGCAACGATAAAACTCGTGTCATTACATATTCATTGAAAAAAATCTATTGTTGAATATATTTTTCTCTTTATTATATATATATATATATATATATATATATATATATATATATATATATATATATATATATATATATATATATATATAAATATATATAGCAAACACTGATCTCGGCCCCAAGGAAAACTCGAACCAAAAACCCCTTGTCAAAGGGGTACGCAGTGTTCCGACCCGAACCACCAGGTCCATTTTCCTCGCTGATTGATCCAAGGCACCAAAAGCCTTCAGGCAGGGGAAAAGTTTTTTAATGCACGACACAACTACATTTTTTTAAAAATGGGGGGAATTCTCAGCTGTTTAAAACACTATCTCCCAGGATGTTTTTAAATTTTCCCCTGTTCTTGCAACCTAAATTATATATATATATATATATATATATATATATATATATATATATATATATATATATATATATATATATATATATATATATATATATATATATATTTCACCTGTTTTTGGGGAATTTTCGGCATTGTTAAAATCTGTAGTTGTGTCGATGCATGGGGGGTTGGTTGGTTTTGTTTTATATATATATATATATATATATATATATATATATATATATATATATATATATATATATATATATATATATATTATATATATTATATATATATATATATATATATATATATATATATATATATATATATATACACACACACAGTTTTTTCATTAAAAAGCATTAAGAGATAAAACCCCTTTTTTAAGTAAATATTCACTGATAAATACGGTCTTGTTGGTGTATATATAAATTTAAGTCACGATATAAAACATTGTTTATTTTTAAAAAACAACAGTTTAATGTTTTTTAAAACAAACAATTTTCTTTATTGGCCATTCCAGACTATAAGTGAATTAAAATTTTTTTCCAAATGATACAAGACAAAAAAGGAAACCCCTGGAATATGATTATTATTTTTGATTACTATTTTAAAATACCCCTTTTTATTTTTCAACGCCTTTTTTAAATTGCTCCATTAAATTAAAAATTACAAAATTTTACCAGAGCGTGTTAGTGATGATACCTGGTAACAGTCACTGTGATACCTACTAACACAGCCACTGTGGAAAAATTAAAACCAGCCACTGTGGTGGCTACTAACACAGTCACTGTGATCCTACTAACACAGCCACTGTGGTATTTCCAACACAGTCATTTTGGGGGTACTAACACAGTCACTGTGATACCTACTAACACAGCCACTGTGGTCCCACTAACACACCCCTTTTGGGCCACTAACACAGCCACTGTGGTCCCTTTTAAACACAGCCACTGTGATCCTACTAACACAGCCACTGTGGTACCTCTAACACAGCCACTGTGGTACCTACTAACACAGCCATTGGGGGATACCTACTAACACAGCCACTGTGGCCCCCACTAACACAGCCACTGTTACCTACTAACACAGCCACTGTGGTACCAAATAACACAGCCATTTTCCTACTAACACAGCCACTGTGGTACCTACTAACACAGAAACACAGCATAATTAACAACCCCAGCTGTTTTCACTAGACACAAAAAAATCCAAGGAGCAACAGCAGCTGAAACAGAAAAACAACACACCAACTTTTTGGCAAAAAATAGCACAAGACGAAAAAAATTTTTAGTCAATGGTTTTCTTTTTAAAACATTTGTACATAATGTACATTAGGTACAACTTCACAGACAAGCAAGACGTTAATATTCAAAACACTAAACATTTTTTATTCAGGTATAGGGGGGGTATTCATAACCGCAATAAAATAATGGAAAATCCGGTGTATAAATCCAGACAAAAAACCAATTTTATATCGGGGAAAATAATGCCTGAAAAAAATCCAGAATGTTTATACCCCCTAAAATGTTTTACACAGGTGTCGTGTGTTTTAATATAGTTGAAATATTTTTAAAAAAAAGTTTTAAAACAAAACCGATACAGTTAATTTCATTATGAATAATAAGTCACCTTTCAGATAATCTTTTTAACGGGGTTTTGAGTACAGTTGCAAGGTCATTAACTAATTCACCAGTTACAGATGTTTTTTTAAGTATTCCTTCTGCCACTAGAGTAACGTCAATAATTTTAAAAACGGGGGTTAACCCCCGATGAAGATTTAAGAACAGGCGAGCTGATTATCAAATAAGAGTTTAGAACAGATGAGTTAAACCCAAGAAATTTAAAAAAAAGGGTTTGTTGAACCTCAAAAAATGTTTGTAATATTGGGTCTGCACAAGGGGAAAAGAGGGTTAGATGAACCCCGTGTGTTCTGAAAACGTTGAATGTGAGTGAATATATTCAGAATGAGCCGAAAAAGAGTGAATGTGAGTGAACATTACTGAATTTAACTGAGTGAACGATTTAATTCATGTAAAAAAAAGATAGATGTGAGTGTAGAAAAAAGGAGGGGTGTGAAAATGAGAAAAGGGGGGGAAACATGGCGGGGGGAGTGAAAAAAGGGGGGTGAGTGAACATGGAAATTTTTAGGGATGTTGTTGATTTTGGTTCCTTTTGAAATAATAAAACATTTAGAACAGACTAATCAACTGATTTATGGATTAAGCAAACGGGATTTTTTTTTTTCCCGAAGACTAAAAAAATTTCTATAAATATTATAAATTACTTGATTTATGGGTTAATTACTAAAATTATATTGAGGAAGGGCTTTTGAAAAAAGGGGGGGACTCCCGTTACACCAAGTGGCGTGAGTGTCCCCCAAGGGTTTTCGGGGCCCGTCACGGTCTAAATTTTCTAATTTTTTGTTAGCAACGTGCTTTTTTTCTAACTGTTTTTTTTTTGAGGCAGTTTTCTCCAAAATTAAGTGTGGCTTTCACGTTGTCATAGTTTGCTCTAGGTAAAGTGTTTTTTTTTTTTTTTTTTTTTTTTTTTTAAGGTGAATGATGCAGTTTAAAAGTATATGTTAATATATATAGCAAACACTATTCTTTTGATGCTAAAAAGGGGTATTTTATTGGTGTTGAATCTAATTTGTGTGTATTTAATTAATGTTTGCAGTATATTGCGGGGATGAGTAAAGAGGGCTAATGTGATAGTATATCACCATCTCTACAAATATTTTAACATTTAAATTCCTCACATTTTCTCTCTTCGACACCACTTGCTTAAAAAAATTTTAATGAAAAACCCCCGACAGCAGAACATGGATAAAGTGGACGCGTGGAGAAGGGATATTTAACAAAAAAAAATTATTTTGAAATTTACACACAATATAGAAATAATGACTTTAAATCCCAGTACATGCCAGTATATTTGATGAATTATGCATCATGATGCCAAAGTATGTGGCATTACCTGCAGAACAAGCACCGGCAAGTTAGGCCTAATTTACAAAAGTTGTGGTACCTTCAGGCCTTTGTATAGCCAAGAAAAAGGTATTTTACTGGTAACTGGGACAGGAAGAATGGAAAATGTACATTTCCCAGTGATCACTAAATTTCTGCACCACGACATTTATGGGTAAGTTGTTTGGTGTGCAACAGTTTGTATACGATCTTCACTTCCTTAGAGATTCCCCCGATCGGAGAACATCCGGACACAATCAGGAGAACATCCCGTGACACACCAATCAGGAGAACTCCGTGACACACCAAGAGAACATCCCGTGACACACCAATCAGAACATCGTGACACCAATCAGAGAACATCCGTGACACCAAGGAGAACACCCGTGACACCAATCAGGAGAACATCCCGTGACACACCAATCAGGAGAACATCCCGACACTGAGAACATCCTGCACACCAAGGAGACATCCCGTGACACCAATCAGGAGAACATCCCGACACCTCAGGAGCAATCGACACACCAATCGGAGCACATCCTGACACACCAATCGAGAACATAACAACGGAAATCCGACACCAATCGGAGCAATCGTGACACCCAATCAGGCATCGACCAATCGGGATCCGTGAAATCGAGCACATCCCGTGACACACCAATCAGGAGCACATCCCGTGACACACCAATCAGGAGCACATCGTGACACCCAATAGGGCCATCCTTGACACACCAATCAGAGCACATCCGACCAATCGGCATCCGTGACACCAATCAGGAGCACATCCCGTGACACCCAATAGGACTCCGTGACACCAATCAGGAGACATCCGTGACACCAATCAGGAGCACACGTGACACCAATCAGGACACATCCACATACATCTGCAAGTGATGCTTCTGAATCTGACCGCCAGAGCAACGCTACCAGCTTCGTGCTTGAGGTAAGTACGGTCACTTGTCACCAGCAAGAGCATCTATAATTATACCAACTTGATAATTAAATTTGGGACTAACCCCTTTTGTATATAGATTAATGCCAACTTTACTCGATCCTTTTGTATTTAAGCGAAGACGTAATTTATCATTTGTTAGAGATTACTCAGTATTGGCGAACAAGGTGATACACCTGGGACCTTACGGATTGATTGGTAGCAGAGACATGGTTGGTATCATTGATCAATAGTACCAGTGGGACGCCCTGGAGCACGATTTATGACAACAATTATGACAAGTGAGGCTTGGGTGACGATCGCCATATTGTTGTGATGACTTGAACTGATTTATGAGAATGGAGCTATGTATTCTGAACTAATATTCAGGGATCAGTCTTCTATCATTTGCAACTGTAGTTCTTAAGAATTTGATAACTTTAACTCAGACGCGTAATATTTCTTACAGTGGCCAGCAGCTGAGAATTAACATCAATTAGAATTTTCCTTCATTGATTAAATCTCTCCAGCTTTTACTAGCTTCTAGAGCTTCAGGACGAGAGGTCTTCCTTATTCTTAAGGTGTTGTTTGAGGCTGTTCTTCAGCTGGTGGTTCCACTTCTAACAAATGATGCATTTCTTAGCAAGCAATTACCTGCTCTTCTATTTACTTCTCTGCTTTCGTTCGGGTGTTCCTCGTCTGACAAGTCACTTTTTCCAAGCCTACTAATTTCCTGGGGCATTAACTTATTGGTTAGTTTCAGCCTTCTAAGACCACTACTTAACACTGTTATTTTCCTCTGCTAGTCGGAACACATTTCAATCGCCTTTTTCATCGGCTTCTGTTTTCTTTAACATTCGTCATTGACGTTGACGTCACCTGGTATTAACTGTTTCGTTGTAAAGGTCACATGCACCGTAATAAAGTTCACAAAGTTAAATAAGGTTTTCTCCATGCTAACATTTCAAAAAAAAAATCAAGAATCATCTTAGTTTGTTCAAATTACTCAATAATAGTTTCTTAATCATTAAAATTTATATTGTCTTCATTAGAGACAGTGTTGTGACCAGTAAGAGCAGACACAATAAAATCAGTGTTAAACACACAAGCTACGAAAAATTACCTAAGAAATATGAGGGTTCATCACTTGATATCAGATCAGTTTCCCATCGCTATTCATCTCTATAATCATCAGCAAAGCTCATGCTGCTCAAAATGCATATCAGTTCATGCGAGACATACATGCAGTGTATATATATAAACATTGTTCAAAGTATGAGTGTTGAAATGAAGCATTTGAATCTGTGTGCTGAAATGGCTGTTTCTCTTATTAGTAACCAAAGAACTTCCTTCAACGTTTCCGTCCCACCAAATTGTGTTAGGAAGCACTCCAGAGAATCAGGTGTTAGAGTATCAACATTTTTTATTCATCGAGAACATGGAAGCTCAACCTGATATCAGAGATTGTTACAGATGTATCAGTGATTTATTCGGTTTCATTACTTCATCAATTGCCTTATCAGTAATTGCCTTCTCATATAGGACTTTGTGCGTAACGTCCATAACTGGTGATGCTTGGCTTTGCAATGTTGTTTGCCTTTGTAGTTATCCTCACCATAATGATCCTTTATCTTTTGCTAGAAATATTTTATTTAATAAGTGTGTCCATATATTCTTTGAAGTCTGACACAGAGTACTGACATTCATCTTCCACTGGCCTGCCAACGGATTCTTTTTGATCTTTATTTCGGTGGAAAACTTGAGCACACGTCCGATGATATTTTGCCTGAGCTGCTATTAAATAAATAATATTTTGTATGCATTATCCCCTTCATTTTCTCTATCTCTGGCCCAGTTCAAAACAGTTGTTTTGAAAAGATTTGACAAAGGTTTGCTAAGTTCCTCTTTACATTCCTTTAAAATTCTTGCAAACAGTTCATCAGGAACTGGGGATTTGTTAGGTTTTAATTTCTTTATTTGTCTGAGGACCATGTCACTAGTTACCCCAATCGAGCATAGTTTATTATCTTCTTGTTCTACATAATTTATTATTTCTGGAATTCCTCTAGTATCTCTTGAGTAAAAACTGAGAGGAAGTAAGTATTGAAAATTTCACACAATCCTTATCACTGTCCGTGATCTGTCCTGAGTTACTCTTAAGTGGGCCTATCTTGTCCCTAATCTTACTTCTGTATACCTGAAAGAACCTTTGGGTTAGTCTTCGAATCCTTGCGACCTTAGCCTCATAATCCCTTTTGCTTTTCTTATTCTTTTTTTATTTCTCTCTCTAATGGGAAATATTGATTTCTTATCTGTCCATCCCCTCTTTTGATACGTCTATATATGCCTCTCTTTTGACCAATGAGATGTTTTAATCTATTTTTCATCCATTTAGGATAATTTTTGTTAGATCTAATTTCACAAGTCGGAACAAAAGTTGTCTGGACAGCTAGAACTACGTTCTGAAAAACGTCATATTGGCAACCAAAACCACCTACCTGACCCATAGTCATTTAGGTAATTGCTCAGCCCCATGAAGTCTGCTAAGCAAAAGTCTGTAACAGAGACTTGATTGCAGTTACCTGGGTAATTCCATGATATATTGAAACTAAGTGATTTGTGATCGCTTTCCCCAAGCTCTTCATTAACCTCTAGATTATTAATTAGTGATTCTTTGTTGGCAAGAACCAAATCAAGCAAGTTGCTACCTCTAGTTGGTTCTGTCACAAACTGTTTTAAAAAACAATCCTGAACCGTATCAAGAAAGTCACTAGACTCAAGATTACCTGTCACATTGTTCCAATCAATTTGTCTAAATTTAAAATCTCCCATTAACACAACATTTTCATATCTAGACGCCTTATGAATTTCGTCCAATAACAGCTTACTGCACTCCCTATCCAGGGTTGGGGGCCTGTAAATTACACCCAAAATTAATTTTTCACGACCCTCGAGAAACTGTAGCCAAACAGATTATGTGTCCGATGTTTATAATCTTATATCTTGTCTAACATAACAATTTAAATTATCTCTGACATACATCGCCACTCCACCACCCTTCCTGTTGACCCTATCAGTGTGGAATAGCTTATAACCCTGTATGTTGCACTCAGAAGGCATTTCTCTATCTTTCAGGTTGAACCAGGTCTCTGTTATAGCAATAATATCTATATTACCTGCACTTGCAAGTAATCTTAGCTCATCTATCTTATTTCTTAGACTCCTACTATTTGTATAGTAAACCTTAAGGGAGCTAGTCACTCGTTGCCCTCTACTATCTCTCTTTGTTTGTTTATCAATTGCTTTGAATTTACTAGCAATTTTATTTTGAATATTGCGTTTTAAACATATTCCTGAGGTATCTTGGTAATATCTGCCGTTTCCAACCCTAATACTGCAGCCTGATTTTTTTCCCACAAACACCCATACCTCTATAATCTATCAGTTTAAAGTCCTAAACAAGTCTCCAATGACCCCCTCAATCGAATTGGCTAAAGTAACACCAGCCCCAGAGAGATGAACCCCATCCCTTGCATACATATCACGTTTGCCATAGAATTTGTCCAGTTATCAATGAATGGAATTGCAAGTTCCTTGCAGTACCTGTCTACCCAGCAATTTATACCAATTGCCCTAGACATCCATTCTTTGCCCACTCCCTTTCTAGGCAAAATGCTACATATGATTGGGATCCCTCCCTTAGACCTGACTACTTCTATGTCTGACCTTTACTTATCTAGTAGTTCCTGTCTTTTGCCCTTCCCAATGTCATTTCCACCAGCACTAAGACAGATAATGGGCTTGTTCCCATTACCTGACACAATATTATCCAACCTGCTGACTATGTCACCAACACCAGCTCTTGGAGCACACACCTGTCTGACCTTCCTATCTCTGATACAAAAGCACGGTCCATATATCTTACCTGAGTCTCCCACAATCAGAATATTCTTACCTTGATCAGCAGGGAAGTCAGTGGTACCTTTGACCTCACTAACCACTGAAGTACACTCGTCCTGGAGAACAGAGAAACGATTTCCTACCTTCACATCTTCTCTATTAACCTTCCTTCTTCCTGAATTGTGAACCACTTGCCACTTAAAGCGGCTGCCACTCTCACTGTTGGTAACCATTTCCTCCTTACCAGCACCAACCATCTCACACTCACTCCCAACCCCTCCTAGGCGAAGCTTCAGCCTCCTATTTTCATCCTGAAGAAGTAGAACCTCCTTCTGAGATTCTAAAACACTGCAGCTAGCTATGTGCTCGAGTAACACCCCACGCTAATTCCCAGACAGCTTAGGACAGGTATGACCACACGTGACCACTGACCTCAGCGTATGGATTAATTTTGCGCGCGCAAAACAATCATTTATTCATGTAGTAACCTTTAGGATCTGTAAGTACAGTATCAGTCTAGTGGCCGATAAGTGTGCTTTGGCGTTCGGCTTATCAATTACGCTTTAGGTAGGGGGGAGGGGCGTTCAGTACCTTTGCTAAGTAATCGTTCAGTAAAGACATACTGTCTTTGACCATTGTGATCTATAGTGCAATGTGATAGTTAGTTTCGCTCTTCTTCAAAGCTGGTTTTTGATGAAAATGATTTTACATTTTATAAATACTGTACATAATGATTTGGCGAAGGAATCATATATATATATATATATATATATATATATATATATATATATATATATATAAAAATTGAAAAAACAATGAAAAAAAACAAAAAACCCTAAAAATAAAAAATTTTTACTCACATTATCAAAAATATGATAAGGGAGTGAAAACGCTTTATTTTTTCATAATGTTTCTTCAAAATATATATATATATATATATATATATATATATATATATATATATATATATATATATATATATATATATATATATATAAAAAAAAATGGTGTCCTCACTCTGAAAAAGGAAAAATTAATTTTAATGACTTAAAACATTAACACGAAAACTAAACAACAAAAATATAAAAAAAAAACCTTTTAATGAATCAAAAAAAAAAGATTATACTCATCAAAGGAGCTTCCAAAACCATATATTTTCAGTGATGCCTAATAAACATTTATCCTCGTGGTAATATTACATTACCCCCAAAAAAAAATAAAATAACAAAAATACAAAGAATATGTTCCCCACCCCCCCCCTTTCCCCCTCCCCCCCCTTCCCCATTAACCTAAAAAATCCTCATGCCCTGGATGATGGGGACTGGGTGGGGGGGTTAGCGGGGGTGGGGGATGGGGACTGGGTGGGGACTTTCACGGTGGTGGGATGGGGACTGGGGGGGTGATGGAGCTGGTGTAGGTGGTGGCTGGATGATGGATGACTGGGTGGGGGGACTGTGCAGCTGGGGGGTGGTGGCTGGATGATGGTGACTGGGGGGGACTGTGCAGCTGGGGGTAGGGGTGGCTGGTGATGGATGACTGGGTGGGCGACTGTGCAGCTGGGCAGCTGGATGATGGGTGACTGGGGGGGACTCAGCTTTGTGGTGGTGGCTGTTTGATATGTGACTGGGGGGCATTGCAGCTGGTGGGGGTGGCTGGATGATGGGTGACTGGGGGCGACTGTGCAGCTGGTGTAGGTGGTGGGGAGATGGGGGCGGGGGGCGCTTAGCTTTTGGGGTGGCTGGATGATGGGAGGGGGGGGCTGTGCAGCTGGTGTAGGTGGTGGCTGGATGATGGGTGACTGGGGG
>WNWK01059881.1:0-10077 GCA_009830355.1 Cherax destructor
TATTTTGGGGGTCTGAAATAGACCAACCTACGTGACATTTTTCTTAAGGAAGTAAATTCGTTCGATAATGGAACATGAGCAGCATTCTGGAAAGAATTTTCAGCGAAACCGAGGTCCACTGTATATGTTGATCGCTGAGATAGCCATCAAATACAGTTACATATAGCAGCATATGTGTAGGGAACCCAGGATAACCCAAGAGTGTACTCACCTAATTGTGGTTGCAGGGGTGAGACTTAGCTCTTGGCCCCGCCTCTTCACTGACCGCTACTAGGTCCTCTCTCTCCCTGCTCCATGATCTTTATCATACCTCGTCTTAAAGCTATGTATGGTTCCTGCCTCCACTACATCACTTTCTAGACTATTCCACTTCCTGACTACTCTATGGCTGAAGAAATACTTCCTAACATCCCTTTGCTCATCTGAGTTTTCAACTAACACTTGCTAGGAGCTAATGCTGCTGGGGATTGCAAGTTAAAACCTATGATAATTTTCACTCAGAGAATCCTAGGGCCCTAAAGAACTATGCAAAAGGTAGCCTCCCTGTTTATTATAAATCCAATTCGAAAGCGTGGATGACTACTGATCTTTTCATAAATTGGTTCACAGACTATTTTAAGCCAATGTTAATACTTTAAAGTAAGTAATAAGTGTACTCTGTGTGTAGCAATTTTAATGTTTTTTAATGCCTAGTGCTATTGTTAACTTAATATAAGTTAGTGTAAGCTTGTTGTCTGGCATTTATATGCATTTAGAAGTGGAAAAAATGGCGTTCTGCTTTTCGGCGATGTCTGCTTTAAGGCACTAGCCTGGAACCTAACCTGCCGTATAAGTGGGGCCCTACTGTAGTTTGTTAGATTATGTATTGGTGGATCTACATGTTTATAGAGTGGCAACGGATATATCGGATCATTATTTAGTTGTAGCTACAGTTAGAGTAAGAGGTAGATGGGACATAAGGAAAATGGCAACAGCAAGTAAGAGAGTGGGGGTGAAAGTTAAGTAAGTAAGTAAGTAAGTTTATTCAGGTATACACAAATACATTTACATAGATTATCATACATAGCAGCATATGTGTAGAGAACCTAGGATAATGTGGGGAATTAAGAGATTACCTGTCTGGGCTTCACCGCCACTTACAACAAAATAATCTCCCGGGGAGTGGACAGACTAGTATAATTTTACCGCGGTTACCCTCGTTGAGGCGTGTGAGAAAACTTGACCCACTCCTGGTCACATCCAAGGGGTCCCTTGGATATTCTCACTCTAAATCCACATCTATCCTTGACCAGTTTATTAAGAATGAGTAACACCAATAGTTACGGTATTGTTAAATTTTGTGGACTGTATGGGTTAATATCTGACTGATTGGGGAGAAGGAGGAAAGAGTACAACTTGTTAATATCACTCACCCTTTATCCGTGCCATTGCTGTTCACTTGAAGATCCCATCATTATCATTCCCACCGTAGACCCACATTATCCCTACATACCTACTGGCCAGACGGTTGCTAAGACAATAAGAGTACTTACAGTGGGGAAGAAACAGCATTCTTGTCGCTATTCTTCGACGGATCTCGTGGTCCTGCTCGGTAGATTATTCTTCCAGCAAGACGATGATGTTGGTGGTTGTCCCGATGAGTCAAGAGAAGATTGATTCCTTGAACTCTCTTGCGCCAACGGGACCGGGCGTTTAAATTAACATGTGGTTGATCGGGAGTAGCGATTCATCTCCTCTCGCTATTTCCCTTTCTTACAGTTTATACATAAAACTTTAAACACTATTCACATGACGGTTTAATGTCCTACTAGTTTATATACATTCACCGTCTCTATACCGAAATTCAGAGACGATGAGTGGAGATGGAAACGACCATCTCTTCCATATCCAACATGGCGGCCCTTCACTAGCCGGCACTCGGGATATTCACTTCCTGATCTTTACAAATCTGCTTCACTAGATTCAACGTCTCACCATATTCATTAAGTATATTCCAGTCTCTTCCATTACAAAATTTACCCAGAATCAGGGTTTACGACCGCCTTTTGTCGTGTCGCCACACCACTAGAACCAGTATAAGGCCTAAATTTCCATACCCCATTAAGTTGGAGCTACATGTTATTTCACCAAATTGTCGCCCGAATATCGGATTTTCCGGACCGAATGTCCCACGAATTACGCATCGCACACTTTAATATCACTCCCTATTATGAATTGAAGCCATTAAGTCCGGTCTGGCTGATGATATCGTCCAATATCCGGAGGCATCCTGCCCACACTTGACTCTCGGTCTCTCCACGCGTGACTGCCCTCGCTTGACCCAGCTCCGCGTACCCACGCGACAGTAGCGATGGTTCTCTCTCCATCTCAAGAAAAATACGAACCAACAGCCACACATTAAGAATATTCACATTAGAAAGGTTATCGAGTATAACCTTTCAGGAAAATACCCAATATTTTCCACACTGCGGCTGGGCAGAGTTCGTTGTTAGACAATTCAAATCGCGTCATTTTGCAACAGGAGCTTTCAGCCCTCCCTGGACTGAACAGCTGTCTTCCTGGTAGGTCGGATCACACTTCCTGTCTCTGGTATTCCCTGGTCAATGTCGTCTTCAACATCACTCGTGCCTCTTTCCCTTAGGTTTTCGTTCACAGTTGATAGAACTTCCTTTAACTTATTAATGGTACGTAAACTCTCTTGGCCGCAACACAACACTTTGACATTCCTGACAACACCCTGAGCGTCTGGGTACAATGTTACTACCTTACCCAGAGGCAACAACGTTCGAGGTTGCTCAGTATCAATTAACACAATGTCACCCGATTGAATATTCTGTCGATTAGCCGCTTCTGACGCACCATAAAAATGTTCACGTAGTGTAAGGAGATACTCTTTACGCCACACATTAGACCATTGATTAATTACTTTATTTAACATCTTAAATTTATCACTTAATATTGTCACATTATTATAATCCTCATCAACTTCCGCAGGATTATCTCTATAGATAGGTGCAGCTTCTAGTTTCCGCCCACATATCAAGTGAGAAGGAGTCAGTACTTCTGTGTCGGGAGTATCAATTATGTACGAGAGAGGACGATTATTTATCCGATTCTCTGCCTCCACTAATACTGCCCGGAATTCCTCCAAGTTAATTCGTTTCCGGTGTAGTACTTTACGCAGACACCTCTTCACTGTACCTATCAGTTTTTCATACAATCCTCCTTGCCAGGGGGCCCTGGGAGCAATAAACTTCCAGCCACACCCTCGCTGATTTAGCAGAGACTGTACTTCATTACTCTCATTTAATTCCTTCAAATGTTGCACTCCCGCTACAAAGTTAGTGGCATTATCTGAAATCATTAGTCTCGGACAGGATCTCCTAGCTGCAAATTTACGAAACAGCTGTATGAACTGTTCTGCAGACAAATCCTGTGCCACTTCTAAGTGTACTGCCCTTGTAGCGATACAAGTGAATAAACACACATACACCTTTAAAGGAACACCATCTGCAGTACCCGTTAAAATGATGGGACCACTGTAATCCACACCAGTTACATCAAATGGCTTTATTAACTGCACTCGTTCCTTGGGCAATGGTGGAGGTCCTGGATACATATAGGTTCTGGCATCCACCCGACGACACACTACACATGTCTTGATGACTCTTTTCACACTCTGTCGTCCTTGAGGGATTCAGAAAGTTTCCCTAATACAATTTAAGGTATCTTGTACTCCACCATGCATCACATTTTTATGGGCATTTAATACAATTAAAGTGTTCAGATGATGAGTCTTGGGCAGCAAGATAGGGTATTTAGCATATTCACCCAACTCAGCATTATGCAATCTACCTCTGCACCTGATTACGTCATCCTTCAAATACAGCCCCAATTTCTCTATTATTGAACCTTTCACAAATTTTCCATCCTTTATCAATTTAATCTCCTCTCCATAGATGTCTCCTTGTACTCTCTGTACCCAGTATTTCAGGGGATGAGGAAAATCATACAGGATATTCATCTTGTTTATGAAGTTAAACACCAACTTCGTGACATTAATCAATTTTGGGAAGGATGAGTATCTATTTATATCAATGGCTAAGGAGGGACCGAGGACTGGAGCCGTGTTCACAGTAATTTCCACCGGAGCAATATGCACCCTTTGAACAGGCCAGTTACTTTTATCCACCAACCAACCGGGTCCCTTAAACCATGATAGAGTCTTCACAAATTTCACATAAGTCAACCCACGAGACAAGAAATCAGCTGGGTTCTCCGCCCCGGGAATATGGTTAAAAGTTAACTTATGTTGGCCCAAACTGTCATATTTCTCTTGCATTTGGTTAATTTCTGCGACTCTATTTTGCACGAATATAATCTTGCTGGTTCTGTTGCGGATCCACTGCAAGGATACCTCATTATCAGACCAAATTATGGTGTCGCTAATATTTATCTCCTGCAATTTACTCCGTATATAATCAGCTAATTTGACACCCACATAAATGGCTGTTAATTCCAACTGAGGTAAGGTACGTAATTTAATTGGAGCCACTTTAGTTTTAGACATGACAAGAGAAATATCTTTATCACCTTGAAAATAAGTGACTGCTCCATACGCCAATTTAGAAGCATCGCAAAAAATGTGGAGTATATGATTCCCTTCTTGAACTGCCACCCGGCGCGGGAACTCCAACATTGGAATTTTCTCGTAATCACCAATTAATTCTTCCCACCTGTTAACGAATTCCTCAGGTAGGGTTTCATCCCAAGCACACTTCTGCTTCCATGCCTCTTGTATCAACAATTTCCCTCGGATTGTAAGAGGTGCCACTAAGCCTAGTGGATCGAAACATTTTGAAACTTCAGCAAGTAGGACCCTCTTCGTTAATTTCTTGGGCATACTATAATTGTTAGGCTTTAACAATAACAAGTCTCTCTCAGTATCCCAAGTCAGTCCCAATACATTGCTACACCCAGATACTCCATCTCCGGGATTGTCTTTATTCATTCGGTCCTTTAACCTGGACGAATTACTGTTCCACTCCCTGAGAGGCATATTTGCACCTTGCATTATGCCATTAGCCAATTCATATATCCTCATTAGCTCCTCTTCAGTTGACGTCACACCCAGGAAATTATCCACATAAAATTGTTTACTCATTATTTCACTCAGTGGACCACCTGTACGTTTGAGATGCGCATTTATCGTTGCCTGAAGTAAGAACGGACTAGAAGTAGCCCCAAATAAGACACTTCTGAATCTGAAAGTTTTCAGTGGACTAAGTGGATTGCTAGGGGTCCTCTAGCCACAGAAATCTTGTGTAATCCCGATCCGTTTCTTGTAATCCACTCTCAGGAAAAGCTTTACTTATGTCTGCCGTAAAGGCATAATCATTAACTCTGAAATTCAATAACACATCTCCCAATTTCTCCGTCAGCGGCAGGGCCTGTCATCAAACAATCATTCAAACTAGGTACATTTTTATTACCCTGGCACTACAATTAAACACGATCCTCAAAGGAGTGGTTTGAATCCTTCTTCACTCCGTTTATGAGGTAAGTAGTGGCCATGAATATTGGCTTGCTCAGGGGTACTCTTCTATGAACTGATTACGTAATTAACTGTTCATTTGATCCCATTTTAAGCAGTCAGCAATTCTGGTGTCTTACTCAATTCGTGGGCTGGGCCTTTAATTGTCCATCGCCATCCGGTAATTAGTAGGTAATTCTGGATGGTTCAGCTTCCATGGAGTCGCACTCAGTATTGTCCAGACTCAAATTTAACATCCTTCAGGTATTGTTCCTGAGTGAAGGAATCATCTGGACTTTCTTCATTTACATTAATCCCAATACTGTCCAGTTCCCACAATTTATGCACTGGTTTAACAGCATTCATCTTTGAAGAATATGTACACTGGGTGACGTTTCATGCGTAAGACACAGTGACTGCATTATTTCCTCGAGTCATTCATTACTGCGAGGAAGGCTGCCATAAATACATGGCCTGCACTAGTGTTGAGAAGAGTGACACCGCATCTCTTCGTCTACCCTTCACAAAGGCTGCATAATAATCGCTGCCTATTAATACTCCTATTGGTCCCCCAGAGTCATTATTGACCACTGAGGGTGCCAGTTTCACATTATTCTGTGAGAGTCTCTGCGTGGTGGCATTAAGACCCACAGTGGAGATCTCCGTGGTCTATCCAGACTACTGCATTAACTTAGGTCTTCTCTCTGCCCAGACCGACGTTTATATAAACCGTGTCATACGACTGGGCCCTTTATCTGAGAGAAAACCCGATAATTTCAAAGTGGTAGAATCCCCCTTCGTACTTTCATCCCATTAAGGCAACTGTGCTTTATGAAAGTACGTTGTGATCCCTGATCTTAACAAGCTGTTACAGTCTTGGATTTACGCCATTTATCTTTAACTGTCTTTCCCCCGGGTAGTGCTACTTCAGCTAAACCATTACAAACGTTGGCTGCAAGTTTTAGTGCGCCACTGTAGTGTCGGGTGATTATCCTTACCATTACTAGGTTACACCCGGCTCTTAACATCACTATGTGGTGTCTGCCCTTTTGCATTGGTGACAAGTATTCAGTTTGGTCTGGCAATCCCTCACATTATGATTCCAAGACATGATACCGGTCCAGTTCTAATCTCTTCACTTTCGCATCCAAGATTATAGGTAACGCAAAGTTTGAGATGGGTTTCATTACAGAAGAGAAATCTCTCTTCTTGGCTCGACAGCTTCCCCTGGGTTACCCTTACTGGGGTGTTTATTCTTCCTATCTTGTTGTGGAACCACTATTACTGGTCCCTGTCATAGATATGTGCCAACATAACCCTTTTTAGTGGATGGGTTGTAACTATTACCATTGGGATAATTTTTCCCTTTGTGGAACTTGACTGATGACTCAACGTCATTATGACCGGTATTCCCTAAAGTAGTGGGTTGGCTGGTCTACAGTTGAACAATTAATTCTTGCAAGCCTATCCTTATTTCCTCCAACCCAAAGTAACCCTTGTGGTACTTGTTAGAATAACCACTCTATCGTCTTATGGTTCAATTGATTTTGTATCATCGCACCAACAACCAATCTGATTTCTCCAGCCTATGTTTATTCTCAAGATCTTGAGGTGCTCTCTAGTTTAATCGAAATTGTTGCAAGCCTTTATAGTTGTGATCTGGGTTTCAAATTAACCAGCGTAGTTACCAGATCCAATCTCCTGTCCCGGGTTACCATAAGTACTCTTTAACAGACAAACAGCTTCTGTATAAGAGTCGTTTATATTGGGGAAACCTGAATGAGAATGAGGCTTCTCCCCTCAATTTCCCTTAAATAAATCAACTTATTAACATGTTCAAGATCATTCCTATCATGTACCATTGCCTTAAAAATGGAAAAATTCCTCCCAGCTATCTCCTGGCTGGAGCGACGTAATTGTACCTCTGGGAGTTTGGGAGGGGACATCTTATTTCACTGTGTGAGGCTGGCCCACTATGTTATCTACACTCTTTGCACTGTCCAAAGCCCTAGTTTTACACGACAGAATATGTTCCTCCACTTCATAATATTGCTCAAACAGTGTTTCTATTTCAGCATAATCTGTACAATTCTCCATCAAGTCCTTTTCATATTCCTTAAACCACAACTTGTATGACTCATATCTACTATTTAAGGAGTCTAAATACAATTTTAATTCATTGGGGTCCACTGTATCTTGGTCCATTAACTCCGTGCACTTATTGAGTGCCTTTGTCACATGACCCTTACAAGCTTGTAACAAGGCTTTCTTTGCTTTAATATCTATGGGCTTGCCACTCCCAGCAGCTTCATCGGGTCCAGCCATGGTTATAAAATTAATAACCACTGCTGTCACAAATTAAATAAATTGTTTATAAAGGTGATTCTCACACCTCACTCTTGCACAAAAGTGTACGCTTGGGCTAACAATTGATTGGAATAATTTTCAATTCACCCCCACAATTAATTAATCTGTACTCCTATACTCACTTTCTACAATCAGTCATTTATTAAATAATTAATTCAATTGATTAATTCCTTCACATCCGGTTCAGGAAGGACCAAGGGCGTGTGGGGTGGGGATACCTGTCTGGGCTTACCGCCACTTACAACAAAATTATCTCCCGGGGAGTGGACGGCTAGTATAATTTTACGATTACCCCGTTGAGGCGTGTGAGAAAACTTGACCCCCTGGTCCATCAAGGGGTCACTTGATATTCTCGCTCTAAATCCACATCTATCCTTGCCAGTTTATTAAGAATGAGTAACACCAATAGTTACGGTTTGTTAAATTTTGTGGACTGTATGGGTTAATATCTGACTGATTGGGGAGAAGGAGGAAAGAGTACAACTTGTTAATATCACTCACCCTTTATCCGTTGCCATTGCTGTTCCTTGAAGATCCGTCATTATCATTTCCACCGTAGACCCACATTATCCCAACATACCTACTGGCCAGACGGATGCTAAGACAATAAGAGTACTTACAGTGGGAAGAAACAGCATTCTTGTCGCTATTCTTCGCGGATCTCGTGGTCCTGCTCGGTAGATTATTCTTCCGGCAAGACGATGATGTTGGTGGTTGTCCCGATGAGTCAAGAAGATTGATTCCTTGAACTCTCATCGCCCATGGGACCGGGCATTTAATTAACATGTGGTTGATCAGGGTAGCGATTCATCTCCTCTCGCTATTTTTCCCCTTTTTTACAGTTTATACATAAAACTTTAAACACTATTCACATGACGGTTTAATGTTTACAGTTTATATACATTCACCGTCTCTATACCGAAATTCCGAAAACGATGAGTGGGATGGGCACCCTCTCTTTTATCAACATGGCGGCCCCCTTTACTGGGCCGGCCCCGGGATATTCACTTCCTGATCTTTAAAAACTTTTTTTTACTAGATTCAACGTCTCACCCTATTCATTAAGTATATTCCCGTCTCTTCCATTCGGCTTTCCCAAAAATCCGGGGGTTTTCGGCCTTTGTGTGTCGCCTTTTTCCCCTAGAACCCCTTTGGCCCCAAATTTTTCCCCCCCATTAAATTGGAAACGTTATTTCACCAAATTGTCGCCCCCAAAATCCATTTTCCGGACCCAATGTCCCCCAAATTTTCTCCCTAAAACTTTAATATCACTCCCCATTACGAATTGAAACAATTAAGTCCCGGGCTGGCGGGGATACGTCCAATATCCGGGGCCCTGCCCCAAAATCTGGTCTCCGCCGTGGGGCCCCGGATCCAGCTCCGGGCCCAGCCATGGGTGGTTTCTCTCCCTCTCTCGAAACCCAAAAGCCACACGGTAGAATTTCCCTTGAAAGGGTTTTCAAATATAACCTTTCGGAAAAAACCCCAAAATTTTCTAGATAACCCAAAAAATCAACAGAGTGACTTATTTCTATTGGGGTCCTTTTTTTACCCTTTTTTATACATTGAGGATATATATGTTATTATATTATAAAAGGGTATGTGGACCCCCGAGTTTAAAAAAAACTTCCCCTCTTGGGGGGGCTGCTCAAACGCCATTCCGGCTTTTCTCCCTTGGGGAAAAAAGTCGCGTAGGTTGGGCTATTTTAGACCCCAAAAAAACCTTCCCCAGGCACTTTTCAATATTATACTTACAATTTTACGATTTCCCGGGTTTCGAAACTTTGGGGGCCCTGTATATTAGGAAAAGGTAAAAAGGGTTTTTTAAAATACATGTGTGTTAATAAAAAATAAAAAAAACATTCTCCTCCCTTTCTTTTTACATTCATTGGGGGACCCTTTTTGGGTTTTCTTCTTTTAACTGGCTCATGCTATGACTGGCTTTGACATGTGCAGGCAGTTTGTTCCATTCTTTTTTCTTACAATAAAAGGTGTTTGGCTTCCAAAATGACTGTGGGGGTTTTTTAAAATTTGCTCTCCCCCTAGTATAAGACCCTTTGGTTCCCAACCCGACAAAATTGGCAACAAGATATTCTGGACACTGTTTGTGATTTAAATTTAAATTTAAATTTTGGTTGTTTTACTCTGTCTTCAATATTCAGCATATCCAAATTTTT
>WNWK01059882.1:0-10077 GCA_009830355.1 Cherax destructor
TTACTTCCCTGAGGATTGGGGTTCCTGGGGTGCTACCCTTTCCCACTAGGGGAGGTGTATTAAAGAAAACGGAAAGGGCTAACAATGATATACACTCGTAATGCAAGATAAAGCTGAGAAAAATGCTATTTTACTCCAAAAAAAAATATTTTTTGGGTTGCGCGACCTTCCGCGCGGATTATCTCGGAAGTAAGTTATTCATTTATATATTGCCCGGTCATCTATAATAATCATTGGAATGAAATGAAATACACAGACAACATAAAAGAAAGGTATTAATTAATGATGTTTACCTTTTTGAGATGTCATAATTATTTTTTGATTTATGTGAGGGTAAAAGTCAGATATTTTCCAAAATGTCAAAAACATACAAATTTTATTTTTTTAAGAATGAAGATAGGGATAAATTACAGTAAGGAAAGCATGACAAATTCAGATTAGCATTGTTTTATGCGTAGTTGACGCCAAAACACCTTCAAGTCCCACTACGATAACCGCATCTTTTATATATGATGTTTGGTAAAAATTTGGTAAATATTTGTTTTCTCAGTTGTTTGTTGGGCTATCTTTTTGAAACTTGATAAAAATACTAGAAAGGTGCTTCTTTACGTACAAAAAATGAAAGAAATCGAACGAAAAATTACAAAAATATTAATCTTAAGGGCCCTTCAATATCTTAAGAAAAACCTATAGTTTCTGGCTTAGGAAAAACTTCTTGAATCTAGTAATTGCTGGGTTAACCCATACAGTGTTAAGACAGTGTTAAGCAGTGTTACTTGTAATGCAGTGAAGTCGTGACCGTAAGCCGTGTTAAGCATGTACCAGGTGCGGTTAAGACAGTGTAGTTTAAGACATGTTAGTGTAAGACAGTGTTGCCTAGGCCATGTAATGACATAAGCCATGTTGTCATTAGTCGTGTGTGTAGTAGGAAACATGTCGAAATGTGTTGCCACAAGTTGAACTGCCCCTCCTAGTGCGGGTTAAGTGTATTGTTTCAGTCTCGGTGTTGTGACCTTTTGTTACTTCCTACATTTTTAATCATGGGTCCCTAATATTACTTCTACATGGTTACTCACAGTCCCAGTACTTCCTAATTCTATATGGTTACTCATAGTCCTCATAACTTCCTTGTATAGTTACTTCATAATTTCCACTCATAACCTTCTATTCTGTTGGTTACTCATAGGTCCTTCATAACTTCCTTGATGGTTACTCATAGGTACCTCATAACTTCCTTGTATGGTTACTCATAGGTCCCTCATAACTTCCTTGTATGGTTATTCATAGGTCCCTCATAACTTCATTGTATGGTTATTCATATATAACTCATATGGTTACTCATAGGTACTCATAACTTCTTGTATGGTTACTCATAAGTAACCTCATATTTTACTCATAGGTCCTATAACTCCTTGTTGGTTACTCATAAGTCCCTCATAACTTCCTTTTGTGGTTACTCATTCCCTCATAACATCGTATATGGTTACTCATAGGTCCCTCATAACTTCCTGTGTGGTTACTCATAGTCCTCATAACTTCAAGGTGTGTTTACTCATAGGTCCTTCGTAACTTCCTTGTATAGTTACTCATAGGTCCCTCATAACTTTCTTGTATGGTTACTCACAGGTCCCTCATAACTTCCTTGTGGTTCTCATAGGTCCTCATAACTTCCTTGTATGGTTATTCATAGGTCCCTCATAACTTCCTTGTATGGTTACTCATAGGTCCCTCATAACTTCCTTGTATGGTTACTCATAGGTCCTTCATAACTTCCTTGTATTGTTACTCATAGGTCCCTCATAACTTCCTTGTATGGTTACTCATAGGTCCCTCATAACTTCCTTGTATGGTTACTCATAGGTCCCTCATAACTTCCTTGTTTGGTTACTCATAGGTCCCTCATAACTTCCTTGTATAGTTACTCATTGGTCCCTCATAACTTCCTTGTATGGTAACTCATAGGTCCTTAATAACTTCCTTTTATGATTACTCATAGGTTCCTCATAACTTGTGTGGTTACTCATAGGTCTCTCATAACTTCCGTGTATGGTTACTTCATAAGTCAACAGCAGAATTTACTAGAGTAACTAACACTCGAGCCAAACAGACCAAAGTTAAGTAGGTTCGAGAGTTATGTTGACTAACTTTAACAAAACTTCAGCAATGCCAAAACTCGACCAAAAGTTTGTTGGTCCTTACAGAGTAGTCGAACATATTAATGGCAATAAGTATAAAGTTAGAGAAATTAGTATGGGTCAGTTTAAAGAATCGCATTTAGATCATATAAAATTAGTTTGCGATGAGGACGAGGTCCTTGACAACTCTGACAACCAGACAAGCGAGACCGACTCTGATAATTCTCCTGTTGCTGTACCCTCTACCTCTATTGATCAGTCAGATGATCATCCTGAATGTGTTATTCCCTACGTACACGACAAGTATTGAGAAGTCCTCAAGTATCATTTGTGGATACCAGTGTAGATCCTCCTCAACCAGAAATTGAGTTAACAGTTTGATCCTCCCAGAGATGATAATCATTCAGCATATGTCAATCTCACCGTAGCAGAGTTGGGGTTAAATGTAAATAACCTGTATAGATAATAATGTAGTAATTGTATTTCAACTGTGTGTTGCAATATCAACTTAGTATTATTCAAGAAATTGTTTTTTATGTGTTCATGTTCTCTTCAAATTCTGAGATTGAACAGCATAGATTTGAGTGCACCAGATCTACCTTGTCTGTAAATATATTTCCTCAGAATTCGTAGATCACATGAAGACAGATCAATCGATCAATATTTTTTTATCTCTTTTATCATATGATTCTAGTATTGAGCTCATTAAATCCTATGTATCATGATATATCATATAGTAATGTTGATTGTTTTCCATCACAATAATATCCATGTGTAGTATAATGTTCAACTGTTGTGTACTTTGACATTATATAAAGTCTACTCAGAGCCGTACGCCTGTTGCCTCTAGTTTGTATTAGCTGTATGTCGGGACGACATATGTACCACAACCGAGCTGTCACTGCAAGTTCAGTGATAGTACATAGTAGCTTATAACCGTTACTGAGTCATGAGTGACTGTTGGCCGTTACAGCCTTTCTTGATGACCTAAGCAGTGTCAAAGGTCAGTCTTCGAATATGAATGCCCCTCAGCTCTCCTCCACCTCAGTTACCAATGTACGGAGAGTGAGTAAACAGGCGGCAGGCTAGAGCTCTGAGAATTCTCCCATATATTACCTTCAATACAGCAAGTAACCAACCAAGCTCGTCTGTTCATTACCCAATCTACGAAAGACACCCACGACACGGTTACTCATAGGTTCCTCATAACTTCCTTGTATGGTTACTCATAGGTCCCTCATAACTTCCTTGTATAGTTACTCATAGGTCCCTCATAACTTCCTTGTATGGTTACTCATAGGTTCCTAATAACTTATGTGGTTACTCATAGATCCCTCATAACTTCCTTGTATGGTTACTCATATGTCCCTCATAACTTCCTTGTATGGTTACTAATAGGTCCCTCATAACTTCCTTGTATGGTTACTCATAGGGCCCTCATAACTTCCTTGTATGGTTACTCATAGGTCCCTTATAACTTCCTTGTGTGGGTACTCATAGATCCCTCATAACTTCCTTGTGTGGTTACTCATAGGTCCCTCATAACTTCTTTATATGGTTACTCATAGGTCCCTCATAACTTCCTTGTATGGTTACTAATAGGTCCCTCATAACTTCCTTGTATGGTTACTCATAGGGCCCTCATAACTTCCTTGTATGGTTACTCATAGATCCCTCATAACTTCCTTGTATGGTTACTCATAGGTCCCTCATAACTTCCTTGTATGGTTACTCATAGGTCCCTCATAACTTCCTTGTATGGTTACTCATAGGTACCTCATAACTTCCTTGTATGGTTACTCATAGGTCCCTCATAACTTCCTTGTATGGTTACTCATAGGTCCCTCATAACTTGTATGGTTACTCATAGGTCCCTCATAACTTCCTTGTATGGTTACTCATAGGTACCTCATAACTTCCTTGTATGGTTACTCATAGGTCCCTCATAACTTCCTTGTATGGTTACTCATAAGTCCCTCATAACTTGTATGGTTACTCATAAGACCTTCACATATTTCTTGCACCATCGAGTGCAAGAAATATGTTTGTTTTATGTTCAGTTTAAACCTACATGTCATTACTGTTGTACTAAGCAGAGTAGCTGAGAAAATATCTTGGCTGAGTATCATGTGTTATTTCAGGTCTACTACATCTACTCAAGCTGTGGTCACCTTGTATTTGTTTTCTAAGACATACCGTGACTTACAGGGAAAGGATTCTAACCTGCTTCATTATTGGGAAGTGGAAAGGAAACACCAGAAAAAATATCAATGATTATAAACACAAAGAAAATCACAAATATGTGAACACACTTAATATGCACATTGGGACAGAAAGAATAAACAAGCAATTTATTAACTATCCATTACCAATATCAACCATCAACCAGCCATAATTTCAATAATCATCAACCATTCCTTACTATAACTCATCTACAAACATGCAACACCACAACACATTGTCATCTATTCATAACATCTCACCATTATTCATCAGTATTTTCAACTTATCAAAGTTTATAACATATCTCCATCGACTATCACTGACCACAATTCACAATTAACATTAAATCACTTCAGTTTACCATCAGCCATCTATCACAACAACTATCAATCATCCCTTACCTAAGTTTTTCATCATCCATACACCATTACAACTAACTTTAAACTATTCATTTCGGTTCATCCACAATCACATCTGTCCAACAGTGCAGGTGTGAACAAGAATCATTTTATTATTTGGGAGTAAAGTGTTCAGCATATGTTCTGGCTTAGGTCTAAGTACATGTTATGTATTAAATATATAGTAAATTCCAGGATTTTTTCCCCGGTCATCTTAAATCTGTTACATGTTGTTTTGAGAGACGTTTATCATTGTCCATGAGTGTTTCTCTGAGCTCCGTTGATCAATTCATTAACCCTCATTTAAATGTCATGGTAAATAAAAAGGTATTAGTGCTTTGTTTATTTGTGTTAACTGTTTTGGAGAGGTGGTGGTTGTGTTTATTAACCGGGAAGATTATTATGAACAGTATTCAACAAATGATGAACAGGAGGAAATCAGATTCGAAAGAATCTGTAACCAGATTGTGGGGACGAGATCTGGTGTTCTTACTATCACCAGGTCGAAATTACACTCTGTTCATTCCTTTTTTCTGTTTTTTTAACTCAACTCTGGAGAGTGAAGTAAAGGTAGCTAGAGTGAAGTTATGTTTCCGCTAAAATCCTTTGATGCCATTGTAATAACTCGTAAACAGTAAAGGAAAGCAGGTCCTTCTGTTTACCTTAAGGACACTCCCAAACATCTCAGCTGATACGGATTCCATTAAATAATAATCGTTCATATGTGAAAAAAAATATCTTAAAATGTTTAAGATGGTGGTAGTATGTTTTAATAAGTTGATAAACCGGGTCGAGCCCAAAACACTTCCTTTTTAAAGCTGCCCAAAATGCTAAATGTTAAATAATTACATGTCAGTTTATAAGAAATCGAAATGGTCATTATTATTTGCGACCACTGTCAGCCTCAGAGTTCTCTCTGAGTTACCAGACCCTGCCACGTGGGAGGCCAGTGGTTCGTCTTTAAGGTACACACGCAGCACACACACTTACTGTGTTTGTGATGCTTTCCCCAGGTCCATGTGTCATGGATTCACCTGTGTGACCCCTCAACATTCTCCTTCCACTTCCTCAAGGTATCCTCCCTTCCCCGGTCCATTGTCCAGGAATTCATCCGTGGGCCCCGGGTGTCTCCCCCTTTCCCCACTTCCTTAGGTTATCTCCAGTCTCAGCTTTCCCAGGTTATGTATCCGAAGTCAGCCGCACCTCAGTGATCCCGCTGAAAGGAACGAGGGCTTGTCTGTTGGTCTACGGGAGAGACTGTCAGGTGGGTGGAATTTTTTTTTTTATATTTTATTGAAAAAAACAATTACAAAACACATGACAATACGTAGACAGAAGACAGAGTGATAACTTTAAATACAAGCACTAACTGTGCTTGGCTAAGCAGAAATCTGCGTCCTGTAATTACACCCACCAAGACAGCCACGACCGTACACCAGCTAGACGCAGCCAAGCTACCGTCCAGTTCCCCACCAAGGTGAGGCCACTCAATGAAATTTTAGGAGTTTTATTTATGTTATAAGATTCATCTACATTAAGTATATTTTATTGTCCTTAATTACCAGTTTAAGTGTTTTTGTGAAAGTTTTATTGCGTGTAGATAAGTGCTCGTGTGTTAATTTGTTTGTCTACCTCCACGAGAACTGTAATAAGTGTTAAACTTTGTATTTTATTTGGTTATTTGTCTGTTGTATTTGCAAGACTCGCAGTGGGTTACGTATATGTAACTTATGATAAACATGAATGACATATTGGAAGACTTTGTGTAATTGTGTTCAGTGAAATATTAAATATACTAAAGTATGACAACACAACATAATATAATCTTGTGCAACACTCGGGTATCTTTATTGCGGAAATGTTTCTAAACCAGGCTTCCTCGTCCAACACAGAGAAGAAGTGTTGTTGCAAATTTTACATGTTCTAATTCATCACAGTACTGGATCCAAAAATCGCCTTCCCCTTACCCCCCCCCCCCATCTTTGGCAGTATGGCGGAAGATGAGAAAGGCGAGATCCTTCTTGCATATTACCCCTGGCGTGTGTAGGATGTGGAAGGATAGGAGAGATCCTTCTGATACCCATGATTGGCAGTGTGACAAAAAAGAGTAGAGGGGGGAAAAGAAATAATTCTATATTGTAACTTTCCCCAAATTTTTCTAGACAAACAGTCTCAAATACCCTGAATTACCTAAAAAAAATTTTAGGGGGTCGGATAAGGGTGAATTAAATTGGGCCTTAAAGTATGTGTGTTTAAGGCAAAAAACATCATTTTTTTCAAGTTTAATTTTAAACGTAAGTTTAAAAAAATGAGAAATTTTTTTAAACCTAAGCCTGTCACTTTTTGGAGTCGGGGGGGCGGGCCATTTTGTCGGGACTTTTTTCTTTTTTTTTTATTTTTTTAAATTTAATTCAAAAATTTTAGGGGATTGTGGTGTTTGAATATTCAGGACTCGTCCCCTCAGTAAAAAGGTATGATCGGGGCTGTTATTTCTTTTTGGGGGAAAATTCAGATTTGTTTGGTTATTATTTTATATATATTATTGTTTTGGTGTGTGTGTGTGTGGTTGTTTGGGGGGTTTTCAAATGCATTTTACCAAATTAAAAGTGGGCATTGTTTCTGACTTTGATTATAAAAAAATTTTTAAAACCCACGGCCGGGGGGAATTAAAAAAAAAAAAAAAAGTGTTGAAACCAAAACTTAAAATACCCATTAAAATCAGGAGGTCATCCCTCAAATAACTATGCACAAAGAACTGTCCCCCTTTTTTTTAAGAACCCTTTTTTTTCCTTTTCTAAAAAAATTGGGAATTAATATCTCAATTTGAAATAAGTTATCTTTCCCAAATTTTCTTTTTATTATGAAATGACATTAACTGAAAGTTATTATCAGGGATTCTTTGTATTCCCCATGGTAAAATTTGCTTTGGGTTTCAGTTCAATCCCCTTGGGGGGGAAAAACCCTCACATGAGTTACAAACTTCAATATCAAACCCAAAGGGATTGTGATTTTAAAACCTCAGCAGTTGCTTTGGGGGGTGTTGGTTCAACCCCTTTTGAAAAAGCTTTTGTTGCTGCAACGTGATAAGATGAGGCTCTCACTCAAACCACCCCACCTCCTACAACAGCCACACCCCCCCCCCCCAAAACCCCCACCCCTCCCCTCCACCCCCTCTTACCACCACCACCCCACCACCCCCCCACTTCTGATCGGTTTATTCATGTCATCTCAGCCCGGGGCAAGGGGGACATTTTCCCAAAAACGAAAAGCTTCTCACAGTTCAACCATCGACGAACTCAAGACATCCCCTTTAAGATCAAAACCCTGGGCCACAGTGGAAGCATCGAAAAAACAGCTTCCCCATGCTCAGGTCCCTTTCCGACGTCAACATTACTGCATTACCCAAAAGGTCTCGCTGTATATTATTACTTCGTCAGCCCCACCTGCATCAAGCTGAGAAATACCTACATTTCTCACTGTTGGACCTGTTCTCGTATTCAACACCAGCGACCCGTCCTGGGGAAAAGAAGTTTTACACCTGTAGTAGTGAAGGACGGTGGGTCATGCACCGCCCTCTCCTTCCCTCTTGCCTCAATTGTAAAAGCAAAGATCACCTCTTGCTGCTAAATGTCCCCCCCTTTAAAGGGCATTATGAAGAAAACCCAACGGGACAGAAAAAATCATCCAAATCACCCCCTTACAAAACTTCAAGCTACCACAACTAAAATTCTCCAAGCTTCCACGCAACCTACAACTACCAACATCGCACCTGCCAGTGACCCCACCACCATCTACTACATGGTCTATGCTCATATGCATAATTTGCTGTTCCTGGGACATTCCCCTCATCAATGAACTCTTCAAAAAAAGCCCGGGTTAAAAACCCCCATTCTCCACCATCTTCTGTGATACTCAACAACAACCAGCATCCCTGTCCATCCCCTTCCCCGCTGGTGGCTCAGCGGCTCCAACACCAACACTATCTAATATTGACGTCACGCCAACAACAAAATGAGCCTACCCCAAACTAACCCCTACCAAAAACCAATCAGCTGCCTCCTTGCCAGTCTCGCCACAACCACCTTCCACCAATGAGAAGCCTTCATCTCCTCCCACTTCCGAACCAATCAGAGATTTCGTTTCCAGCATTCCACTCGTCACTACCACCATGTACCATGCATGGTGTCAGATATTGGACTACTCGAAAATTTTCCCCACAACAATGATGCCCACTGAGCTTAATCAACGTCTCCAAGAAGGAACTGTCAAGTTCACCTGTACTGCCACCCACTCAATACCATTGACGACATTATACGTGACCTTTCAGCATCCTATGTTACAACGTCCAATTAAATTGAAACACATCTCACTACGACAGTTTGCCTCACTCGTCAATGGAACTTATCAGTGATTTCTCCAATATTAATCGACCTGTGCGCCTTCTGTGCCTCTCCCCCCGCCGCCTGTCAGCCTCCTGCAGTACAACTACACCCGCCTCGTCAGCTGATACAACTCGTCTCAGCATCACAAACACCTATCAACAACGCCTGCAGTTTCTCTGCACATGTCGAAGTGGACGTGCCACTCACCTGTACATTCCACCTCCTACCCTTCCCAAACCTTTTCCCATACTTCTATCCTTACCCACCCTTCTTCCATCCCCGTCTTACCGACGCTCAGGTCAATCCAGCTCCAGCTATCTTTCAACCAGTACGGCTCAGATGCATGACAGATACAGGGTAGGGGACTGATGAGTCAGATCCTTCTGGTCTTTGCCTCAGCTCTCTATCTATTAAGAACATACTCAAACATCTGATCTGATACAGATTCTGTAAAATGTTCATATGTAAAAAAAAATAAGAAAGTTTTGATATATTGATATATTTATAATTGATATATTTACTAATTTTAATGGAAATCATTTATGAGGTATTTTGGGGGAACGAGATCATCTGTTATCAGAAAACATATATAACGATGTGTTTTTGGCGTTTCTTGGGGGCGTGGTTGAAATGATAAGGCTTCTTACTTTATTTGGAATAAAGGTGCGGGTAACAGGTGTGCTGTGGCCATGGCCCAGGTGGGCCATGCCCCTTGCGAGAGGGGAGGGAGTAGGCCTATTGACTGAGTGAAGTTTGGGCGCCAGTGAGAGTGGGCCGGGGGGGGTCTGGTAGACGTGGGTACGCCTACCAGGCTTGCCCTCTGGCAATACTATGGAAACTAGCATGGCACGAAATATGAACTCAGCTGGCAGACAGCATGGTGTTATGCAGGCAGACAGGCTGTCTACACGCTCGGTCACGCTACCCATGGTCGACCCG
>WNWK01059883.1:0-10076 GCA_009830355.1 Cherax destructor
TTCACTGTGGTCTGTTGTTGCTGTTGTTGAAAAAGCTCTTGAAAGATTTTGGGGGTGGTTATCTCTTCATTGTCCTCCCCCCCCAAAATTTTGTTCCACATCCTCTTCAAACCCCCAAACCCCCTGGACTTTCCCAGTGCCACAATTTCTTGCACAAAAAAGGCTCAGGCGGGGGGTTTTGAGGCCCCCCCCCAAAACCTTAAAAAACCCCTTTTTGGACACAGTCTGGCCATTTTTTTCTCCGGGGCAGAGAAAAAAGGGGGTTACCCTTCCCTCCCGGCCTTACCTATTGGGGTTTAAAAATGCAGGATATGGAAATGATCTTTCCAAAATTTTTGGGGTCATATTCATTCTGGTCACCAAAAGCACTTTTGAAACATTGCTTTGGTGTAGAGTTTTTTTAAATTTAAAAAACCCCCTTCCTCCCCCATGGGCTGGGGGGGGGAGTGGTAGGGGGGGGAAAAGAACTTTTTTTTGGGGCGAACAGTCCTGCACAATTTCCTCTGCCAAGTCTGGGGGGGAAAAAAAGGGCATTGTCCATTATCAGGAGGCACTTAATGGCAAATTATTTTCCTCGAGATATTTCTTCACACGGGGGGCCAAACACTTCATAAAACCCCCCCAAAAAAATTTTTCCCTAGTGCCCCTTTTATTGTTAGACTTCCACACACACAAATTAGACGGCGACACCGCATCTTTTAAACGCTTGGGGTTTTTTCAGAAAACACCACTAAAGGCTTCATTTAAAAAAATCACCACTGGCATTGGCAAAAAGCATGGGGTTAGCCTGTCTTTCATAGGCTTATGTGGGGGGGTGCCTTTTTTTCCCTTTTTGTAATGAAGGTCCTGTTTGGCATTTTCTTCCAAAACAGGCCTGTTTCATCACAATTGAACACTTGTTGGGGTGGGGTTTTCGGCCTCTATGTACCCCAAAATTCATTACGTAATTTTCAGCCGCATTTTTGTCAGAACGGGCCCCCCCTCCCCCATGCCCCCCACAACCTTTTTTATGCCACTACGGTTCTTAAATCTGTCAAACCAGCCTTTGCTGGCTTTAAATTCATTCACTTCAGCACTCGTTGCAGGCATTTTCTTAATGAGATCATCATGCAACTCCCTTTTTTTTTTTCAGATATTTGCCTGCAAAACACTATCTCCTCGAAACACTATCCCCTTTACAGTGGCCCCGGGGGTTTAAAACGAAAGATCCCAACGAAAGTTTGGAAAAAAAAATTTTTTTTTGAATCGGTTGCGAAAAATTTCCCGGGGGTTTTAAAAAGGTATTAGACGTGTTGCCCGCGCAAGCGCAGGACACCGGTAAAACGTTGTTTACCCATTGGGGAGAACATTACCCAGTGCGCTTTTCAAAGATTCACAATATATTTGGGGTTTTTTTGGTGGTTTAGTGATTGTCACTGTGAAATAAGTCAATGGGTCCAAAGAAGCTTCCTAGTGGCACCCCAGGGGGGAGCAGGCATGAGGGAGTGTAGCTTTTATGCAGGGGGGTAGCATTCATGGGGGGGGGTGTAGCATTTCGGGGGGTGTAGCATTCATGCGGGGGGTGTAGCATTCTTTGCAGAGAGTGTAGCATTCATGCAGGGAGTGTAGCTTTTATGCAGGGAGTGTAGAATTCATGCAGAGAGTGTAGCATTCATGCAGAGGGGGGTGGGATTCATGCGGGGAGTGTAGCATTCATGGAAATGTAGCATTCATGCAGAAAGTGTAGCATTCATGCAGGGAGTGTAGCTTTTTATGCAGAGGTGTAGCATTCATGGGGGAGTGTTAGCATTCATGCGGGGGGGGTGTAGCATTCATGCAGAGAGTGTAGCATTCAGAGAGAGTGTAGCTTTCCCTGCAGGGGTGTAGCATTCATGCAGAGTGTGTTGGCATTCATGCAGAGAGTGTAGCATTCATGCGGGGGGGTGTAGCATTCATGCAGAGAGTGTAGCATTCATGGGGGGGGCATTCATGCAGAGAGTGTAGCATTCATGCAGGGAGTTGGCATTTGCAGAGAGTGTAGCATTCATGAGAGGTGTAGCATTCATGCAGGGAGGTAGCATTCATGCGGGGGGTAGCTTTTTGGGGAGGGAGTGTAGCATTCATGAGAGAGTGTAGCATTCATGCAGGGAGTGTGCTTTTATGCAGAGAGTGTAGCATTCATGCAGAGAGTGTAGCATTTATGCAGGGGTGTAGCATTCATGCAGGGAGTGTAGCATTCATGAAAGGGGGGTAGCATTCTTGCAGAGAGTGTAGCATTCATGGGGGAGTGTAGCATTCATGCAGAGAGTGTAGCATTCAGGGGGGAGTGTAGCATTCATGCAGAGAGTGTAGAAATTCATGCAGAGAGTGAAAACATTCATGCAGGGAGTGTAGCATTCATGCGGAAGTGAGCATTCATGCGGGGGAAAGTGTGTTCATGCAGGGAGTGTAGCATTCATGCAGAAATTAGCATTCATGCGGGTTTTAGCATTTATGCAGGGGTGAGCATTCATGCAGGAGTGAAAACATTCATGCAGGGGGTGAAAACAGGCATGCGGGGGGTGTAGCATTCATGCATTAAAAAAAAAAAAAGGAAGAAACCCCCCGAGGGGGGGCTTGTTACCTGAAGTCCTTTGGGGGGGGTTTTCCCCTTTCCCAAACCTTTTCCCCCCTGCCCCTGTCAGCAACTCTAGCTTCCAGATGCTTGCAACTCTTCAAAAAAAGGTAAGTAAATGTTTTTTTTTTTTTTTTTTTTTAGTGATTATTTTTTGGGAAAAATTTAAATTTTTTTTCATTATTTCTTATGGGAAAAAGGTTTCAGATAACGAAAGATTCAGATTAAGTAAAAAGCTCCGGGGGAAAAGGTTTAAATTTTTTTTTAAAAGGGGGTCCACTGTATTTTTTTCCCCTTGATCCACAAAAACAACAAAGTTTCCACTTTTTCCCCGCACTTGAGATCTCTGTTTTGTTGGACCATCCCCTTTTACCTTTCGAAAAAAAAAGCTTTTCCCTTTATTTCCTTTTTTTGGCCACAATGGAAGAGATGGTTGAATGGGATTTGCCATAAAAGCCTGGCCAGCTCAGCAATACGCACCCCCCTTTCATATTTTGCCTTCATTCCTTCAATTCTACTGTTTTTTGACATTCTTTACCACAGGCTTGGCATAGAAGCTTTTTGGGGCCCTTGGTGGCTTTTTCCCCCGTTGCAATCCCCTAAAAACAGTGGAATAATGACAATATACTGGATGAATGCGTGGGTGGTGGTTGCCCCGCTTGGCAATAGCACAGGGACACTGAGTGGGTGGGCCCAGCTGGGCCACCCCGTCGCGTCCAGGACAAATCCCAACCCCCGGGGAGCGGATTCGTTAACATCCCCCCAAAAAAATTTTTGGTGAAAAACCTAAGAACACTGATTTGGACGAACCCCCCCTTTTCCCCGGGAAACCCCCGGGGGTTGACTATATTCCATTTTAAAAAGGGGGGTTTTCCCAGAATTAACAGTCAGGCATTTCTGGCATAAAAATAACATTTCCTCTGTTCGTTAGTTATGTTCTCAGGCTTTTTTTTGAATTCCTTTTTGATATTTTATTTCGAAAAAAATAGAAAATTTATTGTTATGCAAAAAGCTAGCCCTCCATTTTCGTGACCGAACATTCGCAAACCCCCAGCTGCCCAGTCACATTTCCAAACAAATGCTAAAAAAAATGGGGGGAAAAACCCTTCCCACCCCCCCTACTACCCTCTTACCCCTAAAAATGGCAGCCCCCCCACTCAGTCATTGTCCAGTTACTTTTCCACGGTCGCCCCCAGTTACTGTTCGTGTCCTACCGTACAAAATGTGTTTGTGGGGGGGGAAAAATTTTTGGGCCCCCCCAAACGGGGCAGCAACTAATATTGATGAGCCAACTCCTAAGCGCTCAATGAAAGTCATGAATGTGGAGGAGAAGGTGAAATTGTTTTAAAACAAGTGTAGGGCAGGTTTTTTGCAATTCTGCCATTGGAAAATTTTTAATGAAAAAAAGGCAAGTTCATTACAGTGGTACCCAGTATCGTGCTGCTCCCTTTTTGGGGGCAATTATGTAAGTGTATTATTTTTTAGTGTTTTTGAAGGTTTTTGGGGGTCGAAAGGGGCCCAATTTAAAAATTTTTTAATTTTAAAAACCTTTAAATGGGAAACAAATTTTTTTTTGTTTTTATGTGTTTTATGATTGTTCAGGGTTTTTAATAGGTTAAGGAAGCAGTAATTTTTTTTTTAAATAAATGCTATTATGTATTATATTTTCCTAAAAAATTGGGACCCGCCCAGATGTTATCATCTTACGTTATATTCGATAACCGATTTTTATAACGTAAGAAATTTGAATCAATCCATGTTTGGGGTTCGTCTTCGACTTTCCCCCCCCGGGGCCTGTCCGTTTTGGGGCCCAGCTGAGGCGCCCCAGGGGGGGGCCCCCGTGCTATTGTTTACAAGCGAGAGCGCCCCCCCACCCCACACCCACGCATTCATCCCCCGTATATTGTCATTATTCCACTGTTTTTAGTGCTTTCCCCTAAAAGCTACCATGGGCCCCAAAGGAAAAATCCTGGGGCTAAGCCTGTGGAAAAAGGGAAAAGAAATATATGTACGATAGAAGTGAAGAAGGAGAAAAAATAGAAAAAAAATGAAAGTGGAGGCTTTAGTGACGGGAGGTTGTATGGAAACCCCATTCTACCATCGCTACCATTGTGGATAAGAAATATTCCGGAAAATCAAAGGGGAAAAAGTTGTTGCAAAAAAGGGGGATTTTGTGATCACAAAACACAGACCACAAGTGCTGGAAGATGTGGAAAGGGTTGTTTTGGGGGGGATCCGAGAAACAGTTAGCAGGGGTACTGTTTTGGAGGGAATAAAAATGGAAAAAACAAAAGGCAGTTTCATGATGATCTCCTTAAAAAAAATGCCTTAAACCGGGGTGAAGGGAATTTAAAGCCGGGAGAGGCTGGTTTCAAAAATTTAAAAAAACTGGCCCTAGTGTTGTGAGGGGATGGTGAGGGGGGGCCAGTTGTGACAAAAAGTCCTTTTTAAAAATATGTGCCTGAATTTTTCCGGGAAATTTTTTAGAGGCTGAACAATTCCTCCCCCCAAAAAATGTTTTTAAAATTTTTATGAAACAGGCCTGTTTTGGGAAAAAACCCCAAAAGGACCTACATTTCAGGGGGGAAAAAAGGGGGAGCCAGGACATAAAACCTATGAAAGACGGCTAACTTTGATGCTTTTTCCAATGCCAGTGGTGATTGCAAAGTGAAGCCTTTACTAGTGTTTTTTTTTAAATCCCCGAGTGTTTGGCAGATGCGGTGTCAGCAAGTCTAACTTGTGTGTGATGTGGAGGTCTAACAAAAAAAGGGGGGGGCACAAAGGACATTTTCTTAGATTGGTTCAATGGTGTGTTTTTGGGCCCCCCAAAAAGAAGAAATATATATTGGACAATAATTTGCCACTTAAGTGCCTCCTGATAATGGACAATGCTCCTTGTCATCCTCCAAACTTGGTAAAAAAAATTTTGGAGGAGTTAAAAATCATCAAAGTGAAAAACTTGCCCCCCAATCCCCCCCTCTCCTCCAGCCCATGGACCAGCAGGTCATTTCCAACTTTAAAAAAACCCCCATACCCCAAAAAAAAAGTTTCAAAAAAACTTTGATGTGACCACAGACATGAACATAACCCTAAGAGAAATTTTTTGGGGGGAAAAATTTCCATATGCTGCATTGTGTACACCTTTTTTGGTAAGGCTTGGGAGGGGGGGACTACCAGGACTTTGAACTCTGCCTGGAAAATTTTGGCCAGACTGTGTCCTAGAGAGGGGTTTTGAAGGTTTTGGGGCTGAGCCTCAGAACCCTGGGGGCCCGAGCCTGAGCCTGTTTTGGAAGGAAAAATTTTTGGGAAATTTGGGGAAGTCTTTGGGGTTAGAAAAGGGGGGTGGTGAGGATGTGGAACAGTTGGTGGAGGAACACAAGGAAAGAGCTAACCACTGAAAAATCTGCAAGAGCTTCAACAGCAACTGGGGAAAAAGAGCAAAAAAGGGGGGGGCAATGGTTCAGAGGAGGAGGAGGGGGGGGAACAAAAATGGAAGGGGAAGGGCCTTCTTCAAGGATTAGGGGGATCTGGGCCAAATGGAGTGATGTGCAAGCATTTATGGATGAATATCACCCTAACCATGCTGTTCCCCGGCCGTGCTGGCAACCTGTACAATGACACTGTTTGTCCACTTTAGGGATTTTTTTAAAAAATTTGCCAGACACAGAGCTCCTGGACAAATTTGTTGTTAGAAAGAGGTCCAGTGACTCTCAAGGGGGGCCTAGTGGCATTCAAAAAAAAAAGGGCCCGTAACCCCAAAAAAAGGACTTGGTACCTGCAGTGTTAAGGGAAAGGGGGTTCCCCCCTTCCCCAAAAACTGATACTACTCCACCTTCTCCCCCCCCCCGTCCTCCACACATCAACAACTCTTCAATAAAGGGAATTAAAGTTATTGTACAATATTTGCTTTTTGTATTTAGGTATTTTTTTTTTAAATTATTTATTATTTAATGCCCAAAAAATTCAAAAAAAATTTTTTTAACTATTTTTGGGGAAATTTTGGGGGGGGTTAAAAATTTTTTTCCATTATTTCTTAGGGGAAAAAAATTTATTCGTTTAACGATTTTTTCCCCTTTTAAGAAAATGCCCTCTCTGACGGATTAATATCGTAAGTCGGGGGGACCACTGTATTTGCGCATCAAAACTTTTAAAAAAGCTACAGTACAGTATTATTATATTTCCCCCCCTCATATTTGTGCACCAAAAATTCAAAAATTTTCAAAATTCCGGTTCTTGTTTCCCCCAACCCTCGGGGGAAAGGGGGGGCCCTTTTTATTGAAACATCGGCAAAAATAGAATATTTCTGCTATTTGAGCTCAATTTCAAGTTTTTTTTCGGTCCTTTTTCCATTCAGAATCATCTCTATTTTGGGCAATAGATCTTCCATTCTATCAAATGAACCAAAAAAAACCCTGAATACAACCAAAAAAAACCATACAAAAAATACATGTACACCGAAGAACACCGTTGCAGTTTTCTTCTCATTATTAACTTTTTTTTTTCAGGATATTTTTATGTGGTGCACACTTACCACATAGATCCATTCTCTCATATCTAGGCCCATATTTACGGGGTCATAGTTTATAAAAAGGCTAAAAACTTTTTAAAAAAACCGGGCCGCCGGGGTTCAGACCAAAAAAAACCCCAAAAAATTTAAAAAAGGGGTTAAAAATTTTTTAAAATTTTGGTTTTAAAAGGTTTCTGCAATTTTGGTTTTTTTAAAATTTTTTTCTGCAGGTAGTTTTTAAATTGTTTATGCAGGGGGTTTTTTTAAAATTTTTTCTGTAGGGGGTTTTTTTAAAATTTTTTCTGCAGGTGGTTTTTAAATTGTTTCTGCAGGGGGTTTTTTTTAAAATTTTTTCTGCAGGTGGTTTTAAATTGTTTCTGTAGGGGGTTTTTAAATTTTTTCTGCAGGTGGTTTTTAAATTGTTTCTGCAGGTGAAAATTGTTTCCGGGGGGTTTTTAAACCCCGCCCCTGTAAAAACCCCCCAAATCCTGAGCTGTTCTTGGTGTAAAAAAATTTTTAAAAAAAAAAAAAAAAAAAAAAAAAAAAATTTTCTTAAGAAATAAAGAATTTTTTCCCATGGTAATGACACCAAAGTATGAAACGATGGAAAACGGGGAATTACGCCCCCACGAAGTTAGTTATCTTGGTGATATATAAGACGGCGATTTGGCTGACTTTAGGGCCCCCTTTTCCCGCCAATTCCATTGTTCCAGTCACCAAACTAAAACTATTTCTTTGAACTCCATTTGTTCTATTGATTGAGAAAAAAAACCACCAATTTACCGATTTCCCAACCCCAAAAGGTGGTCAGAAAATTTGGAAACCCCAAATTTTATAAAAAAAAAAAGATGTCAATTTCAAAATAGGGCCAGAATAAACAATGTAGACATTTCGGGGATAAAATAAGATTTTCTCTGTTCAAGTCATGTCTTTAGGCCCTTCTTTTTTTACTCTTGCTTTCATTTTGTTTGGGGTGGATAATGAGAACCTTCAAAACCAGGGATGCCAAGCCCATGTTGACACTTTACAAATCACTTGTTCTATCTAGGCTGGAATATTGCCCCTAACCGCACCTTTCAAGGCGGTGAAATTGCTGACCTTGGGAAAAAGTGCAGAGGGGAAACCCTTTAAAGCAAAAGGGGGCGATAAACCACCTCAACTACTGGGAACGCTTTAAAAACCCCAAACCTGTTTTTCGAAAGGGGGGGGAGATACATTATTATATACACATGGGGAAAAATTTCGAGGGCTTAGTACCAAACTTGCCCCAATTTCCCCCCCACAAAGCAAAAGACTCGGGGGGCGATTCATCCCCCCCCAAAAAAAAAGCAGGGTTAGCACATTGAGGGGCAACACAATATAAGTGTAGGGGGGCCCCAAAAATTTTTCAACTGCCTCCCAGCATACATCAGGGGGGACCAACAAGCCCCTGGCTGCTTCAAGCAGGCACTGGGCAGGCACCCCCCAAATCGGTACCACAGCCGGGGTGTGGGGTTGTGTTTTACTGCGTGCGGCCAGAAAGGCCCCCGGGTTTATCAGGCTCTGGGCCAACAGGAGGCCTGGTCCAAAACCCGGGGGGGGGGGTTGACCCCCGGAATTCTCTCCAGGTAGGAGCACAAACAATAGAAGATTTACTGTTATGCAGAATACTGCATTATTGTAAAAAAGGTATAAATAATATCAGTGCACTGATAAATTTTACGATAGATACGATATACAGATACGAACCGATATAGATACAGTTTTTTAGATACACATACAGATACAAAATTCTGCTTTTGACTCTGCCCAGTGCGGTACAGCAGCTCTGACTTTCGGGGTTTTTTTTCCCCCGATCCCCTTGGGGAGGGAATTTTTTAACCCCTTTATCCCCGATGAGCAGCCCAAAATTTTGTCAAGATCAAACCAAACAGTGGCACTGTGAATGATTCATCCAAACTTGCTCTAGCAGTTGCTGTTAAGAGCGTGCAAGGTGAAGTTCAACACCATATTGACCCTGAAAGAAGCATTTATTGTTGTCTGCAAGATGATGAAGATGCAGAGAAGCTACTCACACAACAGCCATCACCACCCCCGATCGAGGGTTTCTGTCATGTCATCTCCCGTCTCAGGGGAAGGGGGACAGTTTTCCTTAAGAAACTTGATAAGCTTCTCACAGTTCAACCTATCGACAAACTCAAGAATCCATTGAAGATCAAAAATCATGGGGCCCCAGTGGAGAGCTTCATGAAAAACCAAGCTTCCTCCATGCTCAAGGTCACGTTTTCTGATGTCAACATGGCTGCCACTGCATTGCCGACGGCTTGTTAAATTCTGCCCGCCCCACCCATCGAAGCTGAGAGATTCCACTACATTTTCACTGTTGGACCGTTTCTCGTATTCACACAACACCAGCGACTGTCCCGAAGGAAAAAAATTTTGCATTACATTGGTGAAGGACAGATTTTTGATCATGCACTGCCGCTGCCCACCAACACCATCTTGCCTCAACTGTAAAAAACAACGATCACACTCTTGCTGCTAAATGTCCCACTCAAAGACATTCTGAAGAAGACCCAAAAAGCAGCACAGAAAAACATCTTCAAAATCACCCACCTATGCTTATTACAAAATACAAGCACCACAACTAAAATTCTCCCAAACTTCCACGCAACCTACTACTACCAGCATTGCACCTGCCAGTGACCCCCCCCCATCTACTACTGTTGGTTTATGCTCAAACATAAAAGCGTTCCTGGGGCATTCAACACCTCCATCAATGAACCTTCAAATTAAACAACATGCCAGAGTTCAAATTCCCAGATTCTCCACCATCTTCGGGGACTCAACAACAACCAGCATCCTGTCGTTTTCCTTCACCGCTGGTGGTTCAGCGGGGCTCCAACACCAACACTATCAAAAGCGTCACGCCAACAGCAACCTGGCGCTCACCACCCCCTCCACCTCTACCAAAAACCAATCAGCTGCCTCCTGCCA
>WNWK01059884.1:0-10075 GCA_009830355.1 Cherax destructor
CACAACAAGCCACTTGCTGCGTCCTCGATACAACAAGCCACTTGCTGTGTCCTCGCCACAACAAGCCACTTGCTGCGTCCTCGCCACAACAAGCCACTTGCTGTGTCCTCGCCACAACAAGCCACTTGCTGCGTCCTCGCCACAACAAGCCACTTGCTGCGTCCTCGCCACAACAAGCCACTTGCTGCGTCCTCGCCACAACAAGCCACTCCCGTTCACGCTGGTCAATGCGCATACCGCTGATCCATACTTTATTTTCGAAATTTTAAGACTATATGTACCAATCTTCAGTTTATTACCGAATATAGTGAGCATTCTGTGGACCACCCAAAATGTCACCATGGACCACCAGTTGAGAACCACTGACTTAGACCATTATGAGTTTATATGTTAAACACTGAAGTTACATTAAACATAACATAGTGGATCACACCGTTCATGGTGTTAAATATGGTAAAATATATTCACCTGAGGAGGGCTCACCTGTTGATGAATTCGGGGGTCCTTGTTTCAGTTTCCCAGACCAGACAACAGACCTCAACATTTATGATGTTACACTAACGTTCACACATAACAGTACATAAAACAGTATCGGAGACATTAACACAGGGGCTTCCGGGCCAGGTTGGATTCAAGAGCGTCACATTTTTATATTATCTGTGAGTGTACATGTATGCTTATTTCTGGACATTTGAGTGTCTTGCATAAAAATGGACAAATTACAACAAAACAGAAAGCTGATAACTTTTTGTTGCAGATTTCCTGGTGGGAAGAAATAAATTAGCATACTGACAGAGATATACACACAATATAACGTCCACAAACAATTATACAGCTACGTAAATAACAACAAAAGAAATTAAAATAAACACATAAATAGAAGTCCGAGATTTTCTCTATGTAACCTCACCTTGGTGGCCGAGTTGGGTGGCAGCTTAGTCTCGTCTAGCTGGTCTACTGCCGAGACTGTCCAGGTGGGTAGAATTACAGGAGGGGACACACAGAAAACTGTGTCCTGTAATTACACCCACCAAGACAGCCACGAACAGTAGACCAGCTAGACCAGACTAAGCTGCCACCCAACATGGCCACCAAGGTGAGGTTACTTAGTAAAAATCTCGAACTTCTATTTATGTGTTTATTTTAATTTATTTTATTTTAATTACAGGACACAGTTTTCTGTGTGTCCCCTCCTGTAATTCCACCCACCTGGACAGTCTCGGCAGTAGACCAGCTAGACAAGACTAAGTTTCCAGCCAGCAAGGTCACTGGGGAGGGGCCACAACCGCTGAACCTGGGGAAGTGAGGAAGGGAGTTCATCTGAGGGCCAACAGACGGACTTCTGGAGACATATAAAAATATAAAATATAAAATACTGCGAGGAATAAATAAGGTGGACAGAGACAAGATGTTCCAGAGAGGGAACACAGAAACAAGGGGTCACAATTGGAAGTTGAAGACTCCTATGAGTCAAAGGGATGTTAGGAAGTATTTCTTCAGTCATAGAGTTGTCAGGAAGTGGAATAACCTAGAAAGCGACGTAGTGGAGGCAGGAACCATACATAGTTTTAAGACGAGGTTTGATAAAGCTCATGGAGCAGGGAGAGAGAGGACCTAGTAGCAATCAGTGAAGAGGCGGGACCAGGAGCTATGAATCGACCCCTGCAACCACAAACAGGTGAGTACACACACACACACACCTAACTATGACCATACCTAACTGTGACCACACCCAACTATGACCACACCTAACTATGACAACACCTGACTATGACAACACCTGACTATGACCTCACCTAATTATGACCACACCTAAATATGACTACACCTAACTATGACCTCACATAACTATGACCTGACTCAAGTCCAACTAAATCAATTAACTGGTTTCCCTGAATCCCTTCACAAAATGTTACCCTGCTCACACTCCAACAGCTCGTCAGGTCCCAAAAACCATTCGTCTCCATTCACTTCTATCTAACACGCTCACACATGCTTTCTAGAAGTCGAAGCCCCTCGCCCACAAAACCTCCTTTACCCCCTCCCAACACATATCCTTTACTCTCCCAGCTCAGTCCAAAACCCATCCTCTACCGTCCCAAAGTACTTACAACACACATTCTATACTCTTTTAAAACGCTCCAACATCCTTCCTATATTCTCCCACAGCACTCCAACACCCATCCTATACTCTCCCACAGCACTCCAACACTCATTATATATGCTCCTAAAGCACGCAACACCCATCTTGTACTCTCCCTGAGCATTAGAAAACCCATCCTATACCTACGCACTCCAACCCCCATCCTATACACTCCTAAAGCATTCCAACAATCATCCTATATTCTTCCATAACAAAATCATTAACTATGTCTGTACTTTATTCCAACTTCGTCACACATTTGAAACTTCATTTATTCTAAGTTTCCCATTTTTACCCTATTTATTGCGTCATTTATTTTTTTCAAACTTCCTGTATATTTCCGTCCTTTGTACTCTTAATTCTTCATATTCTCCTTGTTTTATTCTCACTCCTTTCATATTCACATTCTTCAAATTCACTTTCAACTTTCTCTTTGTGTTTTTACTTACTTTCATACATACTGCCTTTATACTAAATTTAATCACACCCACTTCCTTCATACGAAGTCCCATCACACTCGCTTCTTTCACTCCTTACCACCACTTCCTTCATACGAAGTCCCTTCACACTCGCTTCTTTCACTCATTGCCTTCACACTCGCTTCTTTCACTCATTGCCTTCATAATCACTTTCTTCAACTTATCTTGTGGTTCAATACTCATCATTAATCTCATTATTATTTCTCCCGAGACTGAAATTCCGAGAGTAATTAATCATCTTTATCAGACATTTCCTCAAAATATTTTCTTTATCTTTCTAAAACCTCTTGTGCCACAAGTTTCATGGCGAACTGAAATAAATTGTGACCTAATTCACCACAGTTCATCACAACACAGTGTCTGAGATATTAATAACAGAGGCGTCCTGCCCAGGTTGCAATAGCAACACATTTTTTTTTTTTTTTTTTTTTTTTTTTTTGTGTGTGTGTGTGTGCGCGCATTTATGGATATGTGCTTTGCAGTCACAAAAGACGTAACCAAAGTTACGTGTAACAAAAGAAATAATATTTGTTACAGTTTTTTCATGGAGGTTGACAATTAGATTAAGATTCTGGCAGTCACTTACACACAATACAACGTAAAGACATAAATTTTTTCTGCTACATAACTTAAAAATATATATTAATAAAGATACATATTATGACGTAAGCAGGACTAAAATTTCCATTGAATAATAATATCTGTGGTCTTGGTGTACGTTCATGGCTGTCTTGGTGGGTGTAATTGCAAGACAGACCTTTCTGTGTCTCCTGTAATTCCTCCACCAGGAAAGTGTCGACCGTAATTAGAAAAGACATAATTCCCATCCATCAAGGTCGCCTGGGACCTCCGGAAAGTGGGGAAGGTGAGACATCCAGTAGACAGGCGGATGAATTCTTGGACACAAGATCCTGAGGAGGGACTGATGTAGGAAGCTGAGACGAGACAAGTGAAGGGCAGACACTACACACACTACAGTGGGACTGATGTAGGAAGCTGAGACGAGGCAAGTGAAGGGGAGACACTACAAAAAGTGTCAGTGCAGGTGGTTTAGACTAAGGCTGCTTCCTTGATAAGTTATGTAACAAAATTGATTGGATTCAACAATTTGAATTTCTGACTTCGAAATCCTGTATTTATAATCTGTAAAATTATTATAGGAGAAACTGTTGAATAAAGAAATGGATGGAGAGATGCATTTGCATAGACTATAAGAAAACCTTTACTAGTGTTATCAGAGATACAAAGATCACTGGGTTATATGCAGTAATACCAGAATTATAAACGTTACGCTTATACATAGTAACACCAGAGCTGCAAAGATCACAGTATTATACCTAGTAAAATTAGAAAAGCAAATATCACTCTTTTGTATATAGTAATATTAAGGATACAATGATAACCCTGTTATGCATAACAATATGAGAGATATGAAGGTTACTCTTATACATAATAACACCGGTGATGCCAAGATCACAATGTTTAACACAATAACACCAGAAATTGATAGATAAAGAAGTTACACATAGAAACACAGAGATCACACTTTTACATGAAACAAAATGCAGAAAACCTCAAATTAGAACATAAAAATCTATGAGATTTAAATAGACGACTAAAATAAACAACAAATGGCTTCTCCATGGTGGTCTAGGTAGAGGAGTTCTTCTCTTCTGTCTGGACTATGTTTCTAGCCTGCCCGGGCGGATGTATTTACTGGGCGCAGATTTCTGTGTGTCCTCCCCTGTAATTACATCTGTTTGTATATACTGATATTTCAACACTTGTGTTGTAATATCATATATGGGCAGTGCTTCATGGGGTTGCCGCATTTGAAGAGTTAAGTTCCTCTCTGAGGAAATGCTGTGTTTGGGGTTTACACCTCTCAACGTCCCCCTCAAATGGAGTTTAAATCCAGTTTTTCCTTTCATTATTTGATAATATTTTGCTAAATGAGTGTAAGTGTAGAATACATTTTCATGCATTGTCAAGGAGTGCAACGACTGACTGATAGAACCCTTGTAACGTGACTGATAGAACCCTGGTAACGTGACTGATAGAACCCTTGTAACGTGACTGATAGAACCCTGGTAACGTGACTGATAGAACCCTTGTAACGTGACTGATAGAACCCTTGTAACGTGACTGATAGAACCCTTGTAACGTGACTGATAGAACCCTTGTAACGTGACTGATAGAACCCTTGTAACGTGACTGATAGAACCCTGGTAACGTGACTGATAGAACCCTTGTAACGTGACTGATAGAACCCTGGTAACGTGACTGTTAGAACCCTTGTAACGTGACTGATAGAACCCTTGTAACGTGACTGATAGAACCCTTGTAACGTGACTGATAGAACCCTTGTAACGTGACTGATAGAACCCTGGTAACGTGACTGATAGAACCCTTGTAACGTGACTGATAGAACCCTTGTAACGTGACTGATAGAACCCTTGTAACGTGACTGATAGAACCCTTGTAACGTGACTGATAGAACTTTTGTAACCTGAAAAGTTTGTTCTGAAAGATTTCTTGTAAACTGCACTCTGCATTGCCTTGTTTTCATCCTCATAACAAGAGAACACAGTTTTACTGAGACTTGATGTTGTAGTTAATTATTCAACGTTCACTTTTCTGAATCACTTCAGAACACTTAACTTACTACAAGTTCATTTAGTAATTAATCTTCATAACTTTAACTTGTTTCTCTCAAAGTTTATTAAAGGCTGATATTTACACATACTTGTCTCCACTTACATGTACTAGTGAACACTCAGCCTCGTGAATGTCAACAAGTAAAAGATTCCAAACTTTATTTGGTAAGTAAAAGGACACATGTTGCTGGTCTTGGTAGTTGTGGTGGTGGAGGTAGTGGTGACGGTGGTGGTGATGGTAGTAGTAGTAGTAATAATAGTAGTAGTAGTAGTAGTAGAAGAAGAAGAAGAGGTAACTCTTGGTTGCTGTGTAATGGCGGGTTTATTTTTCAAGGGGAACTCGTCCTAATACTTAAAGATGACTCAAGTCATTTTCGTTTTTAAAAGTCATTTTAGACACTATTAAGCAGAATAAAGGCAGCTTCGTCATCTCTGAAATATTAACACCAGTTCTCCTAAGAACCTTTGATTCCACACAGCAACCAAGAGTTACCTCTGCTGCTACTACTACTACTACTACTACTACTACTACTACTACTACTACTACTACTACTACTACTACTACTACTACTACTACTACTACCACCACCACCACCAATAGCATGGACCTGCTTATGCCTTTTCACATTATTTTGTTACATATACTGTACATAGCCTCTGTGCCCTTTTATTGTTTGTATAGATTTAACAAAGCAATAACACGTCTGGTTAGTTGCATATGTGTCCTTTTACCTAACATATTCTCGGTATTTTACCAATATTATTACAAAATTAATGATTTGTCCTTCATTCTGCGCATAGAAATTAAACAAAAAATCCCAACATGGATAAACTAGACTAAGAAACCGTGCCATAAATGGTAGTGAGAAGTTGTTCTCTAAATTATAAATATGTTGTTTACTCTCACTGTATTAACTTAGTTACTAAGATAAATAACTTCAGTTTTATACTGAACATTTACAACCTCTTAAAGTCTAATATGGATTATTCAATGAACTTTTATTATAAATCAATGTAAAATTATAACAAATGGTTGATATGTAAACGAGTTCTTGATGGTCCGTGTGGCTACGTACTGAACCTTGGTGGTCCGTGTGGCTACGTACTGAACTTTGATGGTCCGTGTGGCTACGTACTGAACCTTGATGGTCCGTGTGGTTACGTACTGAACCTTGATGGTCCATGTGGCTACGTACTGAACCTTGATGGTCCGTGTGACTACGCACTGAACCTTGATGGTCCGTGTGGCTACGCACTGAACCTTGATGGTCCGTGTGGCTACGCACTGAACCTTGGTGGTCCGTGTGGCTTCGCAATGAACCTTGATGGTCCGTGTGGCTACGCACTGAACCTTGGTGGTCCGTGTGGCTTCGCACTGAACCTTGATGGTCCGTGTGGCTACACACTGAACCTTGGTGGTACGTGTGGCTTCGCAATGAACCTTGATGGTCCGTGTGGCTACGCACTGAACCTTGATGGTCCGTGTGGCTAAGCACTGAACCTTGGTGGTCCGTGTGGCTTCGCAATGAACCTTGGTGGTCCGTGTGGCTACGCACTGAACCTTGATGGTCCGTGGCTACGACTGAACCTTGATGGTCCGTGTGGCTACGACTGAACCTTGATGGTCCGTGTGGCTACGACTGAACCTTGATGGTCCGTGTGGCTACGTACTGAACCTTGATGGTCCGTGTGGCTACGTACTGAACCTTGATGGTCCGTGTGGCTGCTGAACCTAATATATCCACAAAACACTTTCAGCTGTAGTCACCTTTCCTCCACCAATAATATTATTGTGTATTATTTATGGCGCTAAAACTGTAGTTCATTACATAGTCACCTATGTAAGTCACCTTGTTCACTTACATCTTCACCTAACATCACCTCACATATTAACATGTTGTTACCTTACACCTTCACCTCAACTATCACCTCAATATTACCATGTAGTTCACCTTACACCTTCACCTCAACATCACTCACATATTAACATTAGTTCACCTTACACCTTCACCTCACATATTAACATGTAGTTCACCTTACACCTTCACCTCAACATCACCTCACATATTAACATGTAGTTCACCTTACACCTTCACCTCAACATCACCTCACATATTACCATGTAGTTCACCTTACACCTTCACCTCAACATCACCTCACATATTAACATGTAGTTCACCTTACACCTTCACCTCACATATTAACATGTAGTTCACCTCACACCTTCACCTCAACATCACCTCACATATTAACATGTAGTTCACCTTACACCTTCACCTCAACATCACCTCACATATTAACATATAGTTCACCTTACATCTTCACCTCAACATCACCTCACATATTAACATTTGTTCACCTACACCTTCACCTCAACATCACCTCACATATTAACATGTAGTTCACCTTACACCTTCACCTCAACATCACCTCACATATTAACATATAGTTCACCTTACATCTTCACCTCAACATCACCTCACATATTAACATATTGTTCACCTCACACCTTCACCTCAACATCACCTCACATATTAACATGTAGTTCACCTTACACCTTCACCTCAACATCACCTCACATATTAACATGTTGTTCACCTTACACCTTCACCTCAACATCACCTCACATATTAACATGTTGTTCACCTTACATCTTCACCTCAACATCACCTCACATATTAACATGTTGTTCACCTTACATCTTCACCTCAACATCACCTCACATATTAACATATAGTTCACCTTACATCTTCACCTCAACATCACCTCACATATTAACATGTTGTTCACCTTACACCTTCACCTCAACATCACCTCACATATTAACATGTAGTTCACCTTACACCTTCACCTCAACATCACCTCACATATTAACATGTTGTTCAATTTACACCTTCACCTCAACATCACCTCACATATTAACATATAGTTCACCTTACATCTTCACCTCAACATCACCTCACATATTAACATGATTGTTCACCTACACCTTCACCTCAACATCACCTCACATATTAACATGTAGTTCACCTTACACCTTCACCTCAACATCACCTCACATATTAACATGTTGTTCACCTTACATCTTCACCTCAACATCACCTCACATATTAACATATAGTTCACCTTACATCTTCACCTCAACATCACCTCACATATTAACATGTAGTTCACCTTACACCTTCACCTCAACATCACCTCACATATTAACATGTAGTTCACCTTACACCTTCACCTCAACATCACCTCACATATTAACATATTGTTCACCTCACACCTTCACCTCAACATCACCTCACATATTAACATGTAGTTCACCTTACACCTTCACCTCAACATCACCTCACATATTAACATGTTGTTCACCTTACACCTTCACCTCAACATCACCTCACATATTAACATGTTGTTCACCTTACATCTTCACCTCAACATCACCTCACATATTAACATATAGTTCACCTTACATCTTCACCTCAACATCACCTCACATATTAACATATAGTTCACCTTACACCTTCACCTCAACATCACCTCACATATTAACATGTAGTTCACCTTACACCTTCACCTCAACATCACCTCACATATTAACATGTTGTTCACCTTACACCTTCACCTCAACATCACCTCACATATTAACATATAGTTCACCTTACATCTTCACCTCAACATCACCTCACATATTAACATATTGTTCACCTCACACCTTCACCTCAACATCACCTCACATATTAACATATAGTTCACCTTACACTTTCACCTCAACATCACCTCACATATTAACATGTAGTTCACCTTACACCTTCACCTCAACATCACCTCACATATTAACATGTTGTTCACCTTTAAACCCCCTTTTCCCTCAACATCCCTAATATTAACATTTTCATCCACTTCACCTCAACATCACCTCACATATTAACATTGTTCCCTTCATTTTACCTCAACATCCCCCACATTTAACATTGTTCACCTTCACCTTCACCTCAAATCCCCACATTTTAAAATGTATTAAACCCCCAAATTAAAATTGGGAAATAAAATTTTCCCCCACCCTTTTGGTTTTTATATTCAACATTTTATGATTAATAAAATTTTTAAATAAATTATTTTTTAATTCCCTTTTCTTTTTATTTATTATTTAAATTTAAATTAAAAAATAAACATTTTTAATTTTATAAAAAATTTGTTTTAAAATAATTTCAATAAATATTCTAATATAATATGGTTCTGCATCTTTAAAAAAATCATTTCGTAGGGGGGGGGGAAAAAACCCGAAGTTGGTGAAGGGCTCTGTTCCGAAATTAAAAATCGTCCCTTCCCGGATCAACCTAATTTTCCCCCAATTAACCCTCTTTTATAACCCTCTAGGTTCCAACTTCCTTCCTCATTAATGTATAAATGTTAATTAATAAACTTTAAGATTAAATAGACAAGTTGACTAAAAAAATTTTGTGCAGATGAGTCAGCCAGGATGTCATGAGTCAGCCAGGGACAGCTGAGTCAGCCGGCTGACGCTGGTCAACCAGGCTGACAGCGATCATCAGGCTGACAGCTTTCCAAGGGAAATGTCTCTTTTTATTGTGTATTATTATTATTATTATTATTATTATTATTATTATTATTATTTAAAATTTTTTTAATATATAATTAAAACTTTTCTTCTGATTTAATTTTCCTTCCTTTAAAAAAACACACACACCGTGGGTAGTCACAACTTGAGGGATCTGTGAATATAAGTGTTTTTTAGGGCTCCCCAAAGGGGAATGGGGGGGTTTCGTATTGGGTAGTGA